>JAACNH010001685.1:0-61578 GCA_019447015.1 Hymenochirus boettgeri | reverse complement strand
TTTTTTCTCAACACTATGCCGGTGTTTACACTGTGTTTAATAGCCTGCAGTTGCTTTAACTGTACAAATACATCCAGATGTCTGAAGAAAGTGCCATTTTGTCACTGAAACGTCACATGTTTAATAAAACACCCTTTATGATAAGTCTGGTGTGCACTGATATTTTGGATATACAAGTGCCAATGTTTGACATCACTGATTTAGGAGTTGGTTGGACTGCTGGGGCCAGGAAAAAGAAGAGTGACCCCACAGTTAGGAAGGGCCTGATGTAAATGTCTCATGTTAATTGTAAAGCACTATGGAAGATGTTGTCAATATATAAATCCACAATAAATTATTATTGTTCACCAATAGAGCTTGTCAGAGGACACGTGGTCATACCTTAAGACTTGAAGAAAAAAGTTTATGGAACTGTCTTCCAGTGGACGTTATGGCAGGTTCATTAGTCAGTTTAAAAAAAAAGCTAAATGAGTTTCTGCTAACAAGGAATGTTACAAGTTACTGGTATTGATATATAAAGTAGAGTTGATCGAGGGATGTTTCCGATTGCCACTTGGAGTCAGGAAGGAATTTTTTCCCCCTTCATAAATTTGGTGGGGTTTTTTTGCCTTCCCCTGGATCAACAGGCAGGAAATGAGGATATTGCTAGATGGGTTGGACTGGATGGACATATTTTTTTATTCAACCTCAAATACTATGCTATACTATTACCATTTGCTGTAGTTTTTGTCAGTGATATTAATGCACATTCAATTATTTTAAAGGGACAGTTCAGTGGAAATTATCAATATTTGTTTAATTGTTAGTTTGTGTATTACATACTTAGTTATTCTACATATTCTGTCCCATTTTGAAAAATCAGTTGATTTCATACCCTTTGCTGTTCCCTACTGTTGATGTTAGTGAGCTGCTATTTCAGGTTTTCAGGAATGTTCCTAATAGTCATTTCTACTGATTGGCTGTTGGATGGGTCAAAGATGCTCAGATCTCTACTGAGCAACTGAATTAACCCAGGCGCTGGGTCAAGTGCAAGACCATAACAGTCTCTACTAGGGGTCCTGCAAACAGGATGTCAGTATTTCTGTTGCATTTATTCATACACAGACAAAATGCTGAATGGGCAGGTTAAGGTCATTAGGATGAAAAAATACTGCTCTTTTTTCTGAAAAGTACATGTATTTCCACTGAACTTCCCCTTTAATGTTTAAGAATCCAATATTTTATTGTTATTCCTTATTACTAAATAGTAGATAAAATATAATGTCCTTCTGCCTTTATTCAGTCATGCTGCTTGCTGGACAATTATTATCCTGTTAATCAGTGTCAGTGGAGCAGTATACTAGGTCAGCCTCTAGACCTGCCACCTACAGAGAGGAGGTTTGGATAACAGTATTGCAGACAGAACATTGCCCAGCTCTCACCACTGCCTCGATTTTCATTGTGATGTCACATTTTTAGCAAGTAAAGACTTATCCTGTATTAGCTAAGACTTAGACAGGTAAGGGATAGGATGTGGCAGTTTTCACCCTCAGGGTACCAACTGCAAATATTATTTCAACAAATCTGTTGCCTTTAAATGTATACTGTTTCTTCTGCATCGTGTCAGGCACGGGCGAGTTATCTACTTTATGAGGTAACTTTTCAGTAGGTAACCTAAAGTAGCCTCGTATTTCATTGTTTTGTTTTTCATTACCGTTTGCTGTAGTTTTTGTCAGTGATATTAATGCACATTCAATCATTTTATTGTTTAAGAATCCAATATTTTATTGTTGTTCTCTAACAGGCTGATAAACATGAAAGGAAGGGGCAAAAAAGGTTTCTACTACAAAACGAGAAAGACGGGATACGGGGGTGGTAAGTCCCAAGACATAATAGAAGTATAGTATAAAGCACGGTTTATTGTTCGCACATAGCAAATATAAACGATACACCTACATCCATATAATATAAGTACAAAGTCTAAAACCAAGGTCATGTTCTGTGTGAATACATATTACAAAAGTATTTTTATTTTTGTGCTTTTGTCAAAGAAACAGTATAACTGCACTGCTCCCTTATTTTTGTGCTTTTGTCAAAGAAACAGTATAACTGCACTGCTCCCCCAGGGTCTGAAACATAAAAACCCGAAACGGGTGAACCCTCCATGGCAGCCTCCAGTCAAAAACAGACATCAAGGGGGAAGAAAAGGGGTTAGTGGACAGGACCTCCTAGAGCCACTCAAGGGGGAAGAAAAGGGGTTAGTGGACAGGACCTCCTAGAGCCACTATGAGGAGTAGGAGAGGAGCCCCCAAGAAAGAGGAGTAGGAGAGGAGCCCCCAAGAAAAAACGAGCGGTTCCTGAGGTAAGGGAGGAGGGACAGGAGGGGGGAGGAACGAGCGGTTCCTGAGGTAAGGGAGGAGGGACAGGAGGGGGGAGGCGAGTTCCTTTGGCCCTCGACATCACCAGAGGCTCTCGGCATTATGGAACCGGCCAGCATCGGTGGCAGCATAGGTACGGACACTCACTTTATTCCAGGTTTGATAGAGTACTTGGCTAAATATGTTTTCAGTGTAACTATACCTCCTTGCTCTCAGGAAGGGGGGACATCGGGCACAGCTTGTCAGGGAGGTACCTAGGGCTTAGAAACACAAATAAGCCAACCCCCGCCTAAGGGGCCCTTGGGGACAGAAGGGTCGAACGCATTCAATCATTTTATTGTTTAAGAATCCAATATTTTATTGTTGTTCCTCATTACTAAATAGTAGATAAAATATAATGTGCTGCTGCCTTTATTCTCTGTGGCTCAGGCCTGCTGCTTGCTGGACAATTATTATCCTGGGATCCGTGTCCAATTCGGAACTGATCGGAACTTTTGGATCTCGAAACATCAAGGTTTTTGACAATTCTCTAAAATATGGATCTACTTTCGAGGGTTACTGAATCTATTTTCGAGGGTTACCAAATCTACTTCTGAGCATTCAATCATTTTATTGTTTAAGAATCCAATATTTTATTGTTGTTCCTCATTACTAAATAGTAGATAAAATATAATGTGCTGCTGCCTTTATTCTCTGTGGCTCAGGCCTGCTGCTTGCTGGACAATTATTATCCTGGGATCCGTGTCCAATTCGGAACTGATCGGAACTTTTGGATCTCGAAACATCAAGGTTTTTGACAATTCTCTAAAATATGGATCTACTTTCGAGGGTTACTGAATCTATTTTCGAGGGTTACCAAATCTACTTCTGAGGGTTACTGAATCTATTTTCGAGGGTTACCAAATCTACTTCTGAGGGTTACTGAATCTATTTTTGAGGGTTATCGAATATAATATACAAGGCTACTTTTAAGTGTTACGGAATATACAAAGCTACTTTCGAAGATTACCGAATATACTTTTGAGGGTTACCGAAAGTAGCCTTGTATATGTGGAATCTCGAAAATTATTTGTATGTGTTCCCCTGACCATTTCCCAGTACCGTGTGTCATTTACACTAACTTACTACCTTAAATTCAATCGGAACGTTCCGATTATTTTCTCCCATTGACTTTTATGGGTGTCTTTCCAGGTTGTAGCATTTTAAAATGTTAAATGGTGAAAATCTGCAATTTTAATGATCCTAATACAATTTTATGACACTCCCAGCACAAGATATTATTCCAGCAATGGACACCTTTCTTCCGAGATACAGATTTAATGATAGCCTTATATTTCATCTTCCTGAGGTCTGTTTGTGTCATGCACACAGAAGCTTGAACATCTTTATAGAGAAACATTATTTTATATATATAGGAAATTACGTAAGTCCTAGAAAACAAAAGCAACAAGAACATCCTACTGTATATAATCCAAAATTGCATCAGTTTGGCAAATTTATAACAGGGCGATTTATCCAATGTCAATATCGCGTTTGTGCTCATGGGTAAATCTCAAAAGGGATTTACCCACAGCGTGATTTTATCTGTTATTAGATGGCGTTAAAATCATGCACTAAAAGTAGCGCAAATGATATTGGACCACGAGTCCCGGATGTGTGGGTGTCTCTTACGTAATGTAGCAAACCGCATGACTTTAAATACCTAAATACCTGCCCAGCGTCACTGGGTAAATCGCCCTGTGAGAGTTAAATAACACTGCCCTACTTTGCCGCTAATGTTAAGATACATAACGGTAATTCATTTAGCACTAGTTTGTATGGCAAACCGGCAGAGAGAAATAACTGCGTTCAGATAGCTTCCACCCTCCTTGTACTATTAAAGGGGTCCCCAAAGGACAGTTTCTGAGTGCTTGAGGATTACATCCTCTGATGAAAACCTTGTACAACAAGCAATATGCTGTTGAATACGTCTGTATTTTTTTCTTACAAAAGGGATAGGAGTATTGGAAACAGGTTGGCAAGTAAATATCGAACTATTTAACTCCCATTGACTTTAAAGTGTCCACTTTTTAACTTTCCATATATTTCAAAAGTTCGAAAACGGACCGAACTTTCAAAAGTTCATATGATGTCACTCGAGCTACTGGAAGGAGGAAGTTTTAACATACTCTGCAATACAATCTCTAACAGGCTGATAAACATGAAAGGAAGGGGCAAAAAAGGTTTCTACTACAAAACGAGAAAGACGGGATACGGGGGTGGTAAGTCCCAAGACATAGTAAAAGTATAGTATAAAGCACGGTTTATTGTTCGCACATAGCAAATATAAACGATACACCTACATCCATATAATATAAGTACAAAGTCTAAAACCAAGGTCACGAACCCTACTGAGCCGGTATACTCACACAGCATCCCCGAAACACCGACTCCCCTCACTGAGCCGATATCACCAATACACATTAATGATCACACCTGGAACTTCGCATGAGAAGTCTGACTTATCTTCACTTTTCTTCACAGGCTGCAGTCAGAAATGTGACCCAGGGCTCATTAAATATGAAAGACTACAGAATTTTATGTTCAGATACCACAGTTTATTGTAATATTGAGAATTAGGCACATTTCAAAATCATTTTGATTAACTAGGAAAAAGTTTAAAACTTTAAATTTGATTTGAAAGGATTTTTGGAAGACAAGACACCAAGGTTGCATAAAGCCCCAATAATGTGTGTTTCAATTGGCTGCGAGTTTTAAAACCCAGTAGCATTTCTATGGTGATAAAAGAGAGTGTGTCAATTTCAAACTTTGTTCTGTGTGAATACATATTACAAAAGTATTTTTATTTTTGTGCTTTTGTCAAAGAACAGTAATAACGCACTGCCTGCTCCTCAGGGTCTGAAACATAAAAACTGAGTAAAATCCGATCTAAATCAGATAATGTTAAATCCGATTTTGACCATGTATGTATGTGAACGAATAATCAGACTATAGGTTATGGCAGGTTCGACAGCCCAGCGTCATGGTGGGGCAGCGGCTATCAACAGTTAGGGTTTCCCTGCAAATGAATTCTGCCTGGTGACTCGGGGGGAGGGCTTCTTACCAGCAGAAGATCAGGATTGGTAGGCAGCGCGAGGAGAAAAGCCACACCCCCAGGAGAAGCGGCGAGGAGAAGGACCCTGAACAGAGGGAGCCCCCGCAGCGGCAGCCTGAACCAGCGAGAAAATGGACATTCCGCCAGAATGTGAGAGAGTGGTTCCTGAGAGCGGGGGCGGAAGGCATACAGCACTTAATGGAAAAAGGCAGTGGGACAAGCTTCCCAGTGACAGACACGGTAGCGGCCGAAACGGGTGAACCCCTTCATGGCAGCCTCCAGTCAAAAACAGACATCAAGGGGGAAGAAAAGGGTTTAGTGGACAAGACCTCCTAGAGCCACTATGAGGAGTAGGAGAGGAGCCCCCAAGAAAAAACGAGCGGTTCTGAGGAAAGGAGGGAACAGGAGGGGGAGGCAGTTTCCTTTGGCCCTCAACATCACCAAGGCTCTCTATGAATACCCGGCACTTCAATTTGCCACAGAACAGGCAAGGATGGGGGCTGAAGGCCCCTCGCAGCAGCTGAGATGCCAGAGCGTCCACACCTATACAGAGCAGGTTAGCGGCAGGTGTTTTAGCCCCCGTCCCTTTGCAGACCACACCCCCTGCCACCCATACAACCCAGAACATCAGCACTTTAGGCAGGGGGTTCATGACTACATCACATTGGCAACAGGGGTCCCTACAGTTACCCCCCCACAGTACTGCAACTTTATCCCCACTAGTAATGGACAGTAGGGATGGAAATCCCTATCCTGGGCATTCAGACATCTTGCTCAGAACAGAGGTGCAGGTCCCAGGAATAACAGGGGTCCAGACCATAACAAATACCCACCACAGCATGATATGGTCTGTAATGCCAGGAAGGGGGTGGGGAACAGGGTCCCAACCCCTGGCTCCTGCCACACTGGGTGGGGTTCCGCCTACTTGGAATACCCCCTCAATACCCATGGCCGCAAGTTATGCTGGGGCACCTTACAAGGCCAGCACCAGGTACAGGGTATGGCCCGTTACCCCTAAATCAAGCAGTAGGAGGGCAATCAACTAATGTAGCATCGGGTACGGGCACCACAATTTCCAAAACTAATGTCTGCCCAGTTTTCTCTTCTTACCCATTATCTTCAATATTAGCCCCAACAGTGGCTCTGCAACTTCCAACAGCGGCATCGGCAGTGCCTATGGCGTGCACGGTACCCTAATAAACAACAAATGGACAAGCAACGTCAGACAGGACAGAAAACACAATACAGACTGCGATAACTATATCCACACCGGCCAGCATCGGTGGCAGCATAGGTACGGACACTCACTTTATTCAAGGTTTGATAGAGTACTTGGCTAAATATGTTTCCAATGTAACTATACCTCCTTGCTCTCAGGAAGGGGGGACATCGGGCACAGCTTGTCAGGGAGGTACCTAGGGCTTAGAAACACAAATAAGCCAACCCCTGCCTAAGGGGCCCTTGGGGACAGAAGGGTCGAACGATAGTTCTATTACAACCACCCCTAGAATTCCAACCCCCCTCAAGTTAAACAACCTCAATAACTTGGAGACAGAGGTTCACAAATCAAATTTTAGAGACATCCTAATGTGCCGGTATGCGTTGGGGCTTCACCTGTCAAAAGCCATTAAAGAAAAGATAGGAACAGGCGAGAATGTGGACATCTTGTCATTGCTGCTCACAGCAAAGGAGTCGAGCAAGAAAGACGAGAAGCCAGAAAAAGGAGATGAGAGGAAAAGACCTTCAGTGGCAAGGAATTTTACAAACTGGCTTCAAACCTTTTGCATTTATGCCAACATACTGACAAATAAGCATCCACAGAGAGCGCCAGGCCTATTTAAACACATCGACATTGCAGTGTCGATGGGGGCCTGTCATGGTCTATATTCGATGGCAGGTTCCGCCAAAAGATGGCAGTTCACAAAGGGAGGTCCTGGGGTACCAAGGATGTCGACCTGTGGCTGGCAATGCTTTCGTATAGAGCTTCGGGGTCGCCCAATTCGGTGACGAGTAAGACACCGGTCCAGACCCCCAGGGCCAATTCATGCTGGGCATTTAATGAGGGTCGGTGTGGGTGGGCATTGTCATGTCGTTTTCATCACGACTGCTCCACCTGTGGGGGCCGCATTCCTCAGTCAGATGCACCAGACACTTCCAAACAAATGTTAATAGACCGGGGGCTAGGCAAGGGACCCAATAACTCGGTTCCAACGACGGTGAGAATTCAAGAATTGGAGCCCTTTTTAAAGGTATATCCAAATCAAGTGAATGCCATGATCCTTCAGCAGCGCTTCACTAAGGGATTCTGGATCCCCTTCGATGATAATTTGATTGACTCCTCACCAGTGGCCAATTTAAAATCAGCCCTAAACAGACCAAATGTGGTAACAGAAAAGATATTCAAAGAAATATCAGAGGGCAGGGTAGCGGGCCCTTTCCCTTCCCCCCCTTGGAATAATTTATATATCATTTTTTGTTTCGAAAACTACTTTGGCACTACATTATTTGGACAACTTCCTGTTTGACAGCCCTCAGGGCACATGCACATAGTCATTCAAGACCTTCCTATATTTGGCCAAAAAATTTTGTATTCCAATAGCACCCGAAAAAGGGTCATCCCCACCGGCAGTGGTCTTTCAAATCCAACATGGCACTTGAGGCTCTTGGCGAAGGTGAAAGAGGACCTAAAAGTATGGCAACAGTTCCTCGCCAAGTACAATGGCAATACTAGACGGCAATCTGAATTTACGGACTGCGCAGCCATCAGGCTTTTAATGGGTGCAGCAGCTTCGACAAGCTGCGGCGGCCTATTAGGAGGCTGGTGGTTTGCAGCTAGATGGCCAGTGTACTGGTTTGAGGAAGCATGGATGTCAAACCTGGTCTTTTTAGAAATCATACCCATTTACTTTGCCTTAAGACTATGGGGTTCGTTATTGGCAGACAAAAGGATAATATTTAAGTGCGACATCCTAGGAGTGGTCCAGGTCCTAAATTCCTTATCTGCAAAATCTCGCCCTGTTAGCAAAGTTCTCAGGCTATTAGTGCTTGAATTACTAGACCATAATATTTGGATGAAAGCCTCACATATACCTGGTCTGGACAATAAGACAGCTGATGCGCTATCCCGCTTTCAACTACAGCATTTCCATGAAGTGGCAGGCCACACAGCACTTCGGGAGGAGAGCATTGCCGAAGAGTGGTGGGAGGTCTGTTACCCAGGCTAGAGGGGCTCCTAAGGAACTCTCTGGCCTCATGCACCTGGCTGTCGTAGAAAGCGGGATGGCCAAAATGGTGCCAATTGAAGAATTCCAGCATAGAACCGTCCACAGAGCTGGAATTACTGGTAAAGTATATTATAAGGCTATTTGACCAAGGACTTTCAGCCAATAGCATTTGAAAGTAGTTAGCGGAGGCTTCCGAAAGGGACATTGTTAAGGCCCCATTAGTCAAACAAATAATCAAAAGTTTTGAGAGAATCAATCCATCAAAAGAAAATAGAAAACCTATTAATATGGTCATTTTGTCCAAGTTGATGGAGGCCCTGGAGCACTGCTGCTCGTCCAATTATGAGAAACTCCTCTTTCGCCTGGCCTTTCTTTTGGCCTTCTTTCTAGCCCTTAGGATTGGGGAAATAGCATCTGATAATAAGCACAAGGAGGAGGGCATAAATTCAAAAGACATAACATTAGTCAATGGAAAATTAAAAATCACCATACCCCGCTCTAAGAGGGAAAGGGGAAAGGCAGGGAATATTGGCTAGGTCCCTTTCCACAAGGTAACTTGTGTCCAGTTAGTGCCTATGTAGAGTTTGCTCAGTTAAGAGGGGAGGTTCCAGGCCCTTTGTTGAGATTCCTAGATGGCTCATGTGTGTTTAAATATCAATTTCGTAAGACTGGCATTCTTACAATGGCCACTCTTTCAAGATAGGGGCTGCCATACATGCGTTACAATTCAACTTCCCGATCCCAAAGCTAATGCACCTGGGAAGATGGGACTCATATCGATTTAAAACTTATACCAGAATTAGCAGAGTCCATCTAATTATTTCCATAACTCTAGGTCACAAGCAGCTAAGAGCATGGATAATCGGACACACCTTTCTTTACTGGGCAGGTCGATGTGCAGCAATAAGGAACTTAGGATCCAACTTGGTCTTCCCTGAAAGTCTTATTAATATCCAATGGGTTGGCATGATTTGTTCATGATGGTCGCCAGGCAGAGAGCCCAATGGGGATACCCAGACATAATAATCATCCACCTGGGGGGGAACGATGTGGGTTTGTTCAAAACAGTAGAATTGCTCAGGGTAGTTCGTAGGGACCTAGCTCAGATGCACCTTATGCTTCTAGATTGTATAGTCTCATGGTCGGAAATAGCCCCAAGACTGGTTGGCATACCCGAAAGTTCAAGCCTTAGACAGATGTCGTGAATAACTTAATCTTGGTGTAGCCAAGCTAGCCCAGCAATTGGAAATTGTCACATACCGGCACAAGGACTTGGAAGGAGGAGATAGGGGCCTATACAGAGAAGATGGAATCCATCTTTCTGAGTTGGGCTGGATATATTTAATTTGGGGCTTTAGACTTGCTCGAACGAATATTTAAATGGAGAATGGCCATGGACTCTTGCTGAGGTTAAATTTGAAGGGGCAAGGTCCATGCCGTGGTGAAATGCTTATGTTGGCCTGTGCTCGTATAATAGGCGGCCCTATGCAAGCAAACAAGGGCTGGCTAGTGAAAGACAATACTTTTATGTTATGGTCAATGTTTATCATTATGGATATAAATATTGAGAATTACTAGTATTAATGCATATAGATCTGGTTGATCCAGGGATACTTTCCGATTGCCGTTTGGAGTCAGGAAGGAATTTTTTCCCCCCTTTTTTAGCTGGGGTTTTTTGCCTTCCTCTGGATCAACTGTTAGGTAGGGTTAAAAAAAAAAAAAAAAGGGAATAGGTTGGACTTGATGGACGAATGTCTTTATTCAACCTTAATTACTATGTTACTATGTTACTATGTAAATAAAGGAATAAAGCTGCGGCCATTTCTCCACCAACAAGCCTGGTGTCGGTTATAATTGAGCGGTCTAACATAATTATAGAAGTGGAAGATGTGGCGCTTGCCATCACCATGTACTTGTGCACGTGAGTTACTTCAGGGCCACAACATTTTCGCTCACATCACCGCGTGAACAGGCAAGTCCCAGAATCAGACCAGAACAGTACATCGGAATTAGCCATTAAGGGGTGCAGTGTGGCCCGAGCCTAAGTTAGAATAGATGCATTCAATCATAAAAGTGGTAATCAGGCTTGATTACAATTCAGGTGCATTTTTAAGAAAGAAAAAACGTACCTTTAACAAGTTTCCATAGAATAAAAAAATGGAAATGACACTTTTATTATTTTCTTGCAGTTAGGCGTGGGTTCCCTTCTTTCCAAATTCGGCTATACAGACTGTTAACATTCTCCAGATACTAATAACCGGCTAGTAAATAAAGCCGTGTACAGACATTACAGCATTGCTGAAATTAGCGTTTGTGAGCGTTTCAAGCAATACTTTTATCAATGTTGTACAGACAGGTTATCGAGGACCAGCCTGTTCTGTTCCATGGAGATGGACACAACTACATAGTTTCATTTCAATGGCAGTTTCTCAAAATGTTGAGTTGCTATAAAAGTTTGCTGCACAAAAAACATTATAATGCCAGTTTGCTGCACAAATACTAATATTATGCCAGTTTACTGTACCAGTATCATTAAATTCCCAGTTTGCATTAGTAGTATCATGACATTCCCCGTTTGCTGTACCAATTGCCTTTGATTTGCCCGTTATTGCAACTGTACAGTGTCTATTTGTACCAGAATCCATATTTGTCTCATTGTCTGTCTCTTTTAAGGTCTGTATACATGTCCGATAGGATGAACGATGCACGATAGCCAAACACAGGACACATGCGTAACGAAGAGGCGTTTCGGACGATAATCGAATGTGTGTATACGCTGAATTGACTGATACTGTTTACATCATATATTAAATGAGAAATATGTCTTTATCATTTGTTGCTTGCAGTTACTTTGAGAACTAATTTCCTTCTCTGATAAACACTGTAAACAGCAGACTCGGATTTTCCTAATCATTATTTGATAAAGGGGCATATTTATAAAGGTTCGTTAACTTTTCGCGGCCGTTTTCGCTGACATTAACGCATAAATCGCGTTTAACGCGATTTATAAATGTCCGAAAACGTTAACCCTTTGCGGCGATACTTACCTGTTACCGCCGCTTCTATTTATAAATATGCCCCAAAGTCTTTGTTAGGCTGGGTACACACCAGCCAATATTTCCAGCCGATCGACCGATTCACGGCACTTTTGGTCAATCGGCCGGAAATATTTTTGAGTTTGCTTATTGGCCGCGTGATAACTTGATAAACAATGATTTTTATTTTAACTTGATAAACAATGATTTTTATTTTATTTTTAAACCGGCTAGATTATAAGCTCTGTGGTACAGGGACACCTTCCTCATGTTGCGTGGTTCAAGCACTTGTATACTTATTAATGCACATATTTATGTATTTATTTATATATGTATTTATATATTTTATTTTTGTCCCCCTTGTACGGCTTTTTGTATTATAATATTGTACAGTGCTGCGTCCCAAGTGGCACTATATAAACAAACATATACATGTTTAAAAATGCAATTTTGTACTTACTAGACTGCATACATACTACATACATCTATGTATAATGTAACACGCTTTAAAATTAAGTCTGGAAAAAAAGAGACTAATACATTGCTCTGGCAGAAGAGCAGACACACCACAGAGAAGATTGTCTTTATGTGCATTGCAGCAATATACAGCGCTGTCTGTATTTAAAGGAGAACTAAACCAAATTTTTTATACTCCAGAATCTGAAAACAACCCCCTAAAAATACCAATAAACTATAAAATGCCACTTTAGTAAACTCTGTTAAAGTAAATCAAAGCCTGTTAAGAACTGGATGAAGTATCTGTGTGTATGTGCAGTGTCAGACCACACCTCCTGACCTCAGTCACATGCTTCCTTACTTTATCTGTCCTGTAAAAGGATTGGCTAGAGATTATTAATGGGTGTGACCAACTGTAACAAGTTTGTGCCATAGCTAAGGACTGAGCATGTGCAGAACATAATGGTCGTTGACCAAACTGTCTGATACTAGAATGTTGAGAAGTAAAGCACAAACCATATGTTATTTAGGTAAATTTCCCAGCGCCTGTATCAAAATGAGAGGTAAAACACAGATTGCTGGTTTTATATCAAGGTGTTCTGCCTTCTGCTTCAGTTTTGTTCTGTGGCTTTAGTTGCCCTTTAACTGTCAGTTCTCCCTAACACTCCAATTAAATGACTGCTGAGATTCAAAACTGTAGTTATTTATACTTCGAGGGGTAAGACGCTATAACATAGCCATGATAGGTTGTTATAGTCCTGCTGGGTGAACATGGAGTGGTACCTTCTTGGTGGTCCAGATGGAAGCTTAAGTAGGCCTTGCCCCAGACTACACCCAGTCCCCAGTGTTGGGAGGTATGGTTCGAGGGAGGCTTTAAAAATCATTAAACTCATTTTTAAAAACTTAACAATATAAAGACAAGAGATACAGATAACAGATGTTAGAGATTTTTTTTTTTTAAAAAACCTGACATTCTATTACATTATAAACTGACAATTACTGAATGCTTAAAGGGCAACTAAAGCCACAGAACAACACTGAACCAGAAGGCAGAACACCTTGATATATAACCAGTAATCTGTGTCTAACCTCTCATTTTGATACAGGAGCTGGGAAATTTACCTAAATAACATATGGTTTGTGCTTTACTTCTCAGCATTCTAATATCAGACAGTTTGGTCAACGACCATTATGTTCTTCACATGCTCAGTCCTTAGCTATGGCACAAACTTGTTACAGTTAGTCACACCCATTAATAATCTCTAGCCAATCCTTTTACAGGACAGATAAAGCAAGGAAGCATGTGACTGAGGTCAGTAGGTGTGGTCTGACACTGCACATACACACAGATACTTCATCCAGTTCTTAACAGGCTTTAATTTACTTTAACAGAGTTTGCTAAAGTGGCATTTTATAGTTTATTGGTGTTTTATAGGGGTTGTTTTCAGATTCTGGAGTATATAAAATTGGGTTTAGTTCTCCTTTAAATCTTTTGTTAAAGAAAAGTCAAATGTACTGCAACTACTATACAGATCTACCCATCTATTTTTTATAACTGCTCCTTATATATGGAATAGGAATATAGTAGGATAGTTGCAGTAGATATAAGTGCACAACCAAGACTTTATCTGGGAGATACAATTAGGTCACAGATCACAATTTACCTGCACTTGCTTCTGCAATTGTAACATTCATGAACTACTTTGAAACTATTAATACAATCACTGGAAGTTGCAATTTGTTGTTGGGTTTTTACCACCCAAATTAAATAAAACATAAATGTTTGCACTAATGTCTTTATTGCATTCCAAATGCTACCGGCCCACAAAACGAGTGTAAAAAATTGCCCTGCTGTGTTAAACAATGGCCATTCACTGCAAAGATCCAGTCACACTAATAGCTCCCTTATAAATATTATTTTATATAAAGGACACCCTTACTTATTTTAGGAGTTACATTTGATGTACGATGAAAGAAGACAAATCTGGTAAACAAATCGGACAGATCTATGACCCCTTCCCATTTTCTCTCCCCATCTTTAACAAATGCTTTCCAATGTCAGAGAATAGGAGTAGAATAAGTGACTCTGACTGGGGGTCACCAACCAGTCCAAGAAAGCCAATGTGTTGGTTTGTACCTCTTCCCTTGTGAATTTGATGTTTCAATGATGCATTGATGTGTTCTGTGAAGGCTTGTACTTCCTTCTGGTGGATTTTAACCCAGGTGTCACCCACGTATCTTAACCAGTGACTGGGTGCTATGCCCTTAAAGGTATTAAGTGCCTGTTTAGCACCCAGCCACTGGTTCTGATATGTGGATGACACCTGGGTTAAAATTCCACCAGAAGGAAGTACAAGTCTTCACAGAACACATTAATGCTGTGACCAGAACTTCAAATTTAGAGAAGGAGGTACGAAACACACACTGGCTTTCTTGTACTGCTCGTTAGAAGTCGGAGAATGTAAACTGGAAGTAGAGGTTTACAGAAAACCTATCCACACAGATCAGTATTTGATGTTTGACTCCCACACTCCCACCCCCTTTAAATCACAAGCTGGGTGTCATCCAGCTTTTGATCCACCCTGCAAAAAGCATCCTCACTAGCAAAAGGCTAAAGAAATAAATCATCTCAGAGGAGCCCTAAAAACTTTTGGATATCCAGACTGGGCCTTTATCAAAAGAAGTAGAAGAACCCCCTCCCACCCTAAACAACATGGTTTTAACTTTTAAGTTCCCAGAAATAGACTTTACCAACCTTGTTCCCTCAATAGCCAGCCACTGCGTCTCAGCCAATCATCCATGCAGCTGCTGGTCCGTCACCTATTGCTACTCCATTCCCGAATTAGAAGTAGAGGCAGAGGGAACAAGGTGGGTAAGTCTATCTCGGCCTTTTTAAAGTTAAGACCCGTCGTTTAGGTTTGAGGGGGTCCCCTACACTACAGCAAAATTTTAATTTTGGGGTGCAGATACCCTTTAATTCCAATAGAGAGCACACATGAGGCCAGTATTTTGTGATCTGGTTATCATACATTCAAGTAATATCTGTGCTTTTAGAAATCCCACCTTTTCACACCCAGAGTCTGAGTTCAGTTTTTAATGGTGTATCCACCTCCCCTACCCTAACAGGTAATAGACTGGTGCAAAACCTGTCCATGTTTTGGGCCAACCCCAAAGCAATTATAAATGCAAATTCCCATTAAAGACAACAGTTTTGAAGAACACTTTGTACATTCAGAATTCAAACTCACGGCTCACTGTTCACAGTATAAAGATCTATCCTTTCGGGTGTGCATTTACCTGCTGTTTTTTTACTAGCTTTATTACTTTGGTAGTGTATGGCAAATGAAAGTAGAATTAAGGTCATTCAATGTCATTTTATCCAACACTTTATCCAACATGCTTGTAAGGATGTGTACTGTACCCCTTATGTTTTTTCTTAGGAGCCCTTAAAATAAAGCGAGAAAGAAAATATATTATATAAGGGATAATGTGCCCCTTGCAATGTAATATAAGGATAATAAGTCACAGAGGAGTTCCCAGACCATATAAAAGCCACTGCCCCAGTAACTAAAATCCTTTATTGTTATGGTAATAGGACTTTCAATGGGGAGGTGAGTAGTATTTATTCTTGTAAAAACCTCACATAGTCAAGAGGTTTTTATAAGTATATATTCCACTGCACCTCCCCATTGAATTCTATAGCTTATGTATTATATAACGCTTATTCTGTACAATATACTTTAAATCCATTGCAATGAATAATATGATTTGCCACTGTAGCCAGTAGAGATGGTCGAACTATTGAAAGTTCGGTCCGTTTTCGAACTTTCGAACTATTGTAAAAGTTCGAAAGTTCGAAAACGGACCCATTAAAGCCTATGGGAGGCAAATAGTTCGAAAAGTTCGATCAATACAACTAAATATTATGGTAACTTAATGTAAATGGCGTGGGACCTGGGAAAGGTCTGGGGAGCATGTTTCCAATATCCAGGACTTAAGTAAAATCGATTTTACTCTCACAGCGCGCTACTTTAGAGCTTTTGTTTCGAACGTTTGAGGTAACATGGACTTTTACTCGCAGATTCGATACTCGCGTATAGGCTGTAATGGAGACTTTACTCGCAGATTCGATGTTAGTCCTAGATACCGTGTACTTTTACTCGCATATTCGATACTCGAACGTTCGAACATTCGATAAACCATCGAAAGTCCGGGAAATATCGAAAGTCCGCGTCCGAGATAGTTCGAGAAGTCCGGTCCGTTCGAACTCGAACAGTTCGGCTCGAACTCGGTTCGTGTCGAGTTCTATGCCATCCCTAGTAGCCAGTAGTTATTTTCTTTTTTATACCACAGAGGCTTCTTACTCAAGGTGAGTTCATCCTTTGTGCAATCCGCACCGCTTATCCTTTTAATAATGGGTTAAAGTTCTTTCAAAGCCAAAAATACGCTGCACACCTTAGTTCAAGTGGTTTTCCTGCATGAACCAATAAGGAAGAAAGAATGATCAAGATGAGAGGTAAAAAAAGTCAGTCAAAAATGTCTTAATTTCCAGTGTGTATATGAACCATCTACATAAAAAACATTGTGATCTATGATCTGCTAGATGAGTCAGATGCAATGCCTAAGCATTTGTGTACAGTAATATGGCATGTTTCTACCATAATAAGGATAGTTTACCATATTCACTGGTGAACGATATGATATGTTCTGCAAAATTAGATGGATAATAGAGAGATAGATAGTTAGACTTTTTTCTAGAGCTATTTATACAGTGATTGAAACAAACCTAGAATGCAATGAGCATTGCACATTGTGGTTCAGGTTATATTTTAGATTTATAAAATGAAAACCATTTATCGACAGTAAAGAACATAGACCAAGGAAAGAGCTGCTATATAAGTAATGTGTTTTCTTACCATCTCTGCTTCACACGTGTTCACCATTTTCACGATGAAAAATCGGAGGCTTTTCCTCTTTTCCTGTCTTCTGCTAATGTTACATAAAAAATTAAAAATAGTATTACAACATGAGAATTTGAGCAAAGTATTTTCCGCCTTTTGGGACCTCAAAACAGGAATAGTTTGTCACCATGTCTGAGGGGTTTTGTATACCTAAAGATAATTTCCTCACTGTTTCCAATGGTAACAGGCTGGCAGATTTCTTCAGCCATATATAGTTTGTAGGTAGGCAACATCAATATGGTATTCAACAATACTTCATTTATTTAAGTGCTGAAAACAATAATGCCAAATACACACAACGTTTCGGGTCCAACCCCTTCCTCAGGTGTAACTAGTGACTCAGAGTGCCCCCGATCGGGAGGGGATAGGGGCCGTGATGTCACAGTGACGTCATGGTAGACGGGCTGGGAGAAGCTAGAGGGCGTAATTGAGGTGGAGCTTCATTCAGGCTGCCAGGGACATTTGGCACAGGATTTCAGCACACTGTAGGGTACACTACACTACAGTAAAAAGACTATTTTTGGTGGGCATACCTTTAAAGAAGATAAAAGGGATTTTTGTTTATTTTTTTTTGTTTGTTGAATGTTTGTTGGCTGCTCCATATACTAGCAGATGTGATTTGGCAAGTACATTAGTGCTGATTCTAGAATGTGGTTATGTAACTTTAAGCCTTGACAAAGGAAGAATTTGGTATTGTATTGGAATTAATCTAAATAGATCTTGATACTCATTTCACTTGTTATTATTTTATCCATAAAGTAGGTTGATGTTGAGGTTCTATTTTAACTATGCTAATGATTTATAGAGAAAGATGGGGAAAGTCTAAATATAGAAACAGATAAAAACTTTTTTAATCCTTCATTATTCTGTTTTCTTAAGGACAACTAAGCCACAGAACAACACTGAACCCAGAAGGGCAGAACACTTGATATAAAGCCAGTAATCTGTGTCTTACCTCTCATTTTGATAGGGCACTGGGAAATTACCTAAATAAGTATAGGTTTGTGCTTAACATCACAGCATTCTAATATCAACACAGTCTGGTCAACGACCATTATGTTCTGCCCATGCTCAGTCCTTAGCTATGGCAGAAACTTGTTACAGTTGGTACACACCCATTAATAATCTCTAACCAATCCTTTAAGACAGATAAAGCAAGGACATGTGACTGAGGTCAGGAGGTGTGGTCGACACTGCACATACACACGATACTTAATTCAGTCTTAACAGGTCTACAATTATTTTTAATAACATTTACTGAATTCATATTGAATAGCTTATTGTATTTTAGGGGGGTTGTTTCAGAGTCTGGAGTAATAAAAAATTGGATTTAGTTCTCCCTTTAATTTAAGGATAAAAATGGGCAGAAGAGAGCTATAAAAAATATAGGCTAGGTACACATGTTCAATATTTTAGGACACATCTTTCCGGTGCAATATTTTGATCAGTTAGCATAAAGTATTACCACACATCCCTCTTTTTTTTGGGCAATTTAGCACCCAAATCAGTATCTTTGTATTTATTAGATCAACTGGACTTTGAAGACGTCTTGAAGACGTTTCGCTAGTCCTCTGACTGGCTTTCTCATTCAGAATGACTTGTAGAATCTGTGGCAATTATGTACCCTGGAAAATCCCAATTAGCATATCACAGCCAAGTGTTAAGGGCGTGATTGGATAGTGGCTAAGAAGGTGTTATAGGAACGCCCAGAGTAAGGTGTCAAAACAGCATTGTACATGGCAGACAGTTGGTGTCGAGCCCCCCCACCTCTATTTAGGCTTGGTTTCTTTATTTTCACATAAATGTCCTCCTTAACACCTCTATTGAACCAGTCACGTTCCTTTGCCAATATGTTAACATTACAATCTTCAAAGGTATGTCCTTTATTGTTAAGATGCAGGTACACCGCTGAGTCCTAACCCGAGGAATTGGCTCTTCTGTGCTGGGCCAGACGTTGATGCAGTTGCTGTTTGGTTTCCCCCACATACAAATCAGAGCATTCTTCACTGCACTGCATATATGATGTCGCTTTTTCTGTGTTTGGGTATTGGCTCTTTCGGATGTAAAATTGCTGGTCTCCTGCGCTCTGATTAGCGGATTGCAGTGCAATGCACAAACTATATATTTTTGGAAACTACACACCTTCAGCTACATAACAGTGCCATGCTTTCATACATACATGAAAAATTCCAGACGCAGTAATCCAAAGAACATGCGTTTTGGAGATTATGTGAAAAAATAAAATAAGATGATTCAAAGGTTGAAATCCTACCTTAACCCACTTGATAAGTAAAAAAACCCACCAAATGTCAATCTCTCACATGTCCTGAATCAAACAGTATGTAATATGCGTGGGTGCAAACACACATGGCCACCAACTAACTCAAATGGGAAGCATGCACAAGTGCAATTACAAGAAAAAAATCAAAGTGCTCCATTCTCAAAGGAAACAGACACTAAACTTGGAAATACCCCCAACAAACTATATATTTTAGGAAACTACACACCTTCAGCTACGTAATAGTGCCATGCTTTCATACATACATGAAGAATTCCAGACGCAGTAATCCAAAGAACTCCGTGCTTTTAGGAGATTTTGTGAAAAAATAAAATAAGATGGTTCAAAGGTTGAAATCCTACCTAAACTCACTCACAAGTGCAAAAACCCACTAAATGTCAATCTTCCACATGTCCTGAATCAAACGGTATGCCGCATGCATGGGTGCACACGGAGATGTGCACACTAACTAGCTCCAATGGCATGCATGGGTGCACACGGAGATGTGCACACTAACTAGCTCCAATGGAAACATGGATATACCCCCCCCCCAAACTAACAGGGTTATTCAATTTCTACATCTACATCTAGTTTTATCCTTTAAAGGGACTGTCCACCCTTCTTTTGAAAAATGAATATGTGGTAGATAAGCCCCCAAAACCTAGACAAAAGTGGGCTAATTTGCAATAAGGACAGTAAGAACTTAAAATAACACAGTATAACATGTCAGCAACACAACCTTTCAGTGGAAAATAAATAATAATGAAGGGCAACAATGCCACGTTCCCTCACCCCCTTACAAAGAATTACAAAGAACTACAGTATGTATGTATATGTTTATTTATATAGCGCCACTTGGGGACATCAGGGCCACTTCTAGGGGTTTTGCTGCCTGAGGCAAACTTTTGAATACTGCATCGATATATAGGCGGCTCGCGAAGTGCGCTGTCCCCGCTACGGTAAAGTGGGTGTGGTTTTGTTTGTGGGTGTGTTTCTTTTGTGGCCGTGGCTACAATTTACAATTTTTTTTACTTCCTATCACATAGGTATTTAAGCAATTCATCAGTCAATTAGCAATAATCTAAATTACTAGAAACAGATATTACATCCCTTTCTCAAACAGCTTGTGTTACCACTACCATATTGCTCCATTTGGGTTTTTGTTGCTCAAATCAAAATAACTTATTTTATTGTCTGTGCTATACATGTTGGTTCAACTGTTACAATACATTAGAAATACCATACTGTAGTATAAAGGATTTTAGCCAAAAGATTTGGCCAAGATTGACCACATATCCCCAACCCCTCCCTATACAGAGACCCATCACCAATATCTCCCAGCATCCCCCCGTGACCACATACCCCTAATCCCTCCCTATACAGAGACCCATCACCAATATCTCCCAGAACCCTCCATGACCACATACCCCTAACCCCTCCAGCCTCCCTATACTGAACAGAGACCCATCACCAGTATCTCCCAGCATCCCCCATGACCACATACCTCTAATCCGTCCCTATACAGAGACCCATCACCAATATCTCCCAGAACCCTCCATGACCACATACCCCTAACCCCTCCAGTGTCCCTATACTGTACAGAGACCAATCTCTATCAATAACTCCCAGCATCCCCCATGACTACAGTACAGACATACCCTTATGGGTCTTAACATCTCCCTATACAGAGACTGAGAAACCCATCACCAATATTTTCCAGCACCACCACCCCCCATAACCACATAACCCTATCCCTAATACAGAGGCTTATGAGAAGACCCCAGGGTCCAGGCAGCCCCACCATGTATCCCCAAGCAGTAGGCCATCATTTTTAGTCCCTCCTCCCTATATAGAAAGATTGGGAACCAAAAGAGTTGGGAACCAGAAAAGGGAAACCCACTGGACTCTGGGTAACCCCAGGGGCACTCATATAGCCATATAAAGGGAAATTGGAATTCCCATATAAGATAAATAAATGGGAAAAGATATATAAACAATAGGTATCATAAATGAACCTTTCAACTTCAAATAGGAGTAAAAAACACTTTAATAATACACTCTAAAAATACAACACATAATATCCCAAACACAAACTTCTAAAAAGTATATCTGGGCATCCCCAGCTCTAGTCAAATCTAACTATGGAGTCCTGGAGTAAAGGCAGCATGGATAATAACAGTAAAAGCAGGTAAGTAAAGCAGGTGTAGAAACACACATTCGGGCGCCTCCGCGCAACTCCCCCCATCACAGTGGTCAGGGTAACCTGTACCTAATGCAAACTGTGGGAGCAAAAAAGCAGATGCAGCAGGAGGAAAACAGTTAACAAAGTTAGTGTATACTTAAGTGAAAGCGTCAGCTGCCGAGTTCCCAAGGGCTTCCAACTGCACAGTCGATCTCTAACTCAGGCCGATTGTCTGGATGTACCAACACACCAAAGTCCTCGATAGATGAAACTAAGTTCTTCCCTGTTGCAAATATGTGCTTACCACACTCCAACTGCCAAACTCCAGTCAAACTCCAGTCTCCCCCAGACTATATTCGTGTTGGGTAAAGAAGGTTTATTAATATTTTACTTACACTAACTCTGACAACACTAACTCCGACTCTCCTGCGTCCTGGCTTCACAGTCAAGTGTGAGTCACGTGACCTTGACTCCTGGTCTCCACAGTCCACAGACTAGTTATGCACGCCTAATTGTAATCGGGCACTGGCACTGCTGCTGCCTTCTAGGTCCTCGGTGTGGGTGTGTGTCATAATTAAGTTCTGATTGGCCAGCCCAGAAGAAGCAATGGAAGCTGGGAGCCAAAGAAGGTAGGAGAGCCAAGAGCAGCAAGCAGCACTGCAGAGTCGGACTCGGACCGGCCGGTAGGAATATATATTGGCAAATCTTCTTTCTTGCAGCTGCCGGGCGCATAGCGGCAGCAGTCATTGCCGGTTATGCACTCACATCATCACGGGCATGGAGGCCGCTAGTTAAGGATTTTGTTTTTGCTTCTGATAATCCGCCTGGCCCAGGGCTGCCGCCTGAGTTACATGACTCACCGTGCCTTATGGTAGATGCGGCCCTGGGGGACACAGCGCTGTACATTATAACAATACAGATTATACAGTATGTATGTATATGTTTATTTATATAGCGCCACTTGGGTACACAGCGCTGTACATTATAACAATACAGATTATACAGTCCACTTGGGTAGACAGCATCGGTACATTATAACAATACAGATTATACAGTATGTATGTATAATGTTTATTTATATAGCGCCACTTGGTACACAGCCTGTACATTATAACAATACAGATTATACAGTATGTATGTATATGTTTATTTATAAAGCCCACTTGGGTACACAGCGTGTACATTATAACAATACAGATTATACACTTGGGTACACAGCGCTGTACATTATAACAATACAGATTATACAGTATGTATGTATATGTTTATTTATATAGTGCCACTTGGGTACACAGCGCTGTACATTATAACAATACAGATTATACAGTATGTATGTATATGTTTATTTATATAGCGCCAGCAGCGCCCCTTGGGTACACAGCGCTGTACATTATAACAATACAGAATTATACAGTATGTATGATATGTTTATTATAAACGCCACTTGGGTACACACGCACTGTACATTATACAATACAGATTATACGTATGTATGGTATATGTTTATTTATATAGCGCCACTTGGGTACACACGCGCTGTACTTATAACATATACAGATTATACAGTATGTTATGTATATATTTATAAACGCCACTTGGGTACCAGCGCTGTACATTATAACAATACAGATTATACATATGTATGTATATGTTTTATTTATAAAGCCCACTTGGTACACGGTGTACATTAAACAATACAGATTATACAGTATGTATGTATTTGTTTATTTATATAGCGCCACTTGGGACACAGCACTCTACATTATAACAATACAGATTATAACAGTATGTATGTATATTTTATTTATATAGCGCCACTTGGGGTCCACGTACTTATACAATACCAGATTATACAGTATGTATGTATATGTTTATTTATATAGCGCCACTTTGGTACACAGCGCTGTACATTATAACAATACAGATTATACGATTGTATGTATATTTATTTATATAGCGCCACTTGGGGACACCACTGTACATTATAACAATACAGATTATACAGTATGTATGTATGTTTATTTATATCGCGCACTTGGGTACACAGCGCTGTAACTATAACAATACAGATTATACAGTAATGTTGTATATGTTTATTTATATAGCGCCACTTGGGTACACATCGCTGTACATATAACAATACAGATTATACAGTATGTTGTATATGTTTATATAGCGCCACTTGGGGACACAGCGCTGTACATATAACAATACAGATTATACATAATGTATGTATATGTTTATTTATATAGCGCCACTTGGGGACACAGCACTGTACATTATAACATACCAGATTATACAGTATGTATGTATATGTTTATTTATATAGCGCCACTTGGGTACACAGCGCTGTACATATAACAATACAGATTATACAGTATGTATGTATGTTTATATAGCGCCACTTGGGGACACAGCGCTTACATTAAACAATACAGATATACAGTATGTATGTATGTTTATTTATATAGCGCCACTTGGGACACAGCACTGTACATTATAACAATACAGATTATATAGTATGTTGTTATGTTTATTATATAGCGCCACTTGGGGACGCAGACTGTACATTAAAAATACAGATTACAGTATGTATGTATATTGTTTATAATAGCGCCACTTGGGACACCACGCTGTACAGTAAAACAACAGATTATACAGTATGTATGTATATTTTATATAGTTCTACCCATGACCTGGATGAATGAGAACCTTCACAAGCATATGTCCTTTATCGTTAAGATGCAGGTACACCGCTGAGTCCTAACCCGAGGAATTGGCTCTTCTGTGCTGGGCCAGACGTTGATGCAGTTGCTGTTTGGTTTCCCCCACATACAAATCAGAGCATTCTTCACTGCACTGCATATATGATGTCGCTTTTTCTGTGTTTGGGTATTGGCTCTTTCGGATGTACCAATTGCTGCCTCAGTGTGTTGTTAGGCTTAAAGCAGACAGGGATACGGTGTTTTTTAAAAATTCTTTTTAATTTCTCAGAGACCCCAGTATACTACAGTATGTAGTAGCCCACCAGAAAAGCTTGCATGCGCAAGAAAATTGCTGGTCTCCTGCGCTCTGATTAGCGGATTGCAGTGCAATGCAGGGGAGCGCACCTAGCAGGGGCATCTGTAGTGGTTTTGCCACCTGAGACAAACTTTTGAATGCCGCCCCTATGTACCACTTGGCGTCATGAAGTTCGCCACCGCAACCAGGGCTAGGTGTGCATGGCTTCCAGGAATGGTTATGGTTAAACATTTGCAGGGAGATTCAATAAAAGTTCTTACTGTTTAAAATGGTGCTAATTTTGCCCCAACCAATCAGATTTTATTTAACATTTGAAAGCTAGCATCTGATTGGTTGGGGCAAAATTATCACCATTTTTAACGATAAGAACTTTTATTGAATCTCCCTGTTGGTCTTTTAAACTTCACATCATGATGGTATTTATACAGTTCCTGTAGAATAAAAAAAAAAAAGATTTGTAAGCCTTCATAGAAATTCGCACTTTACACAGATTTTCTAAAAAAGTTATCAAAAATCAATTTTCGAAGGTTCAAATCATGCCAAAATCCCATGAAATGTAAAAAAAAGTTACCAAATATAAATCCCCCAAAATGTTCTGAATCAAACAGTGTGACATATGCGTGGTTACACTCGTGGACGTGGAAGCGAAAAGCCATGAAGTGAGACAATGCACGATGGCTCAAAAACTGCAAAAATATTCAGCCAACTCTGAATTTAAACAGTCTGCAGTTTTTCCCACAAAACACCCCTATAACTTAGAAATACCCCCCCCAAACTATATATTCCTGAAATCTACACACCTTCAGCTATGTAACGCTGTAGTTTGTTCATTCATACCATCAATGGTGTGGGTGCAGTTCTTTGTAGAAGTTCGCATTTGTCTGAAAAAATGAACAAAAAAACAACTTCAAAAGGTAAAAATCATGCCAAAACCTCATGGAATCTAAAAAAAAGTTACTAAATATCAATCTCCCAAATGTCCTGAATCAAACGGTATGCCATATGTGTGGTTACACACGCGGACATGGAAGCGAAAAGCCACAAAGTGAGACAATGCACGATGGCTCAGAAACAGCGAAAATATTTAGCCAACTCTGAATTTGGACAGTCTGCAGTTTTTTCCACAAAACACCCCTATAACTTAGAAATACCCCCCACAAACTATATATTCCTGGAATCTACATACCCTTCAGCTATGTAACACTGTAGTTCGTTCATTCATACCATCAATGGTGTGGGCGCAGTTCCTGAAAAATTAACAAAAATCAACTTTCAAAGGTAGAAATCATGCCAAAACCCCACGGAATGTAAAAAAAGTTGCCTAATAACAATCCCCCAAATGTCCTGAATCAAACGGTATGCCATATGCATGGTTACACACGTGGACGTGGAGGCAAATAGCCACAATGTGAGACAATGCACGATGGCTAAAAAACAACAAACATTGAGCCAAATCCGAATTACAACAAAACAACCCCAAAACTCACATATCCTCCCATAAACTATATATTCTTGGAATCTACACACCTTGAGGTATGTAACGCTGTAGTTCGTTCATTCATACAATGGTGTTGGAGCAGTTCTTCATAGAAGTTTGCACGTTTAGCTGCTTTTCTGAAAAATTAACACTTTCAAAGTTATAAATCATACCAAAACCCCAAGTAAAAACCCAAATGTAAAAAAAAGTTACCAAATATCAATCTCCCAAATGTCCTGAATCAAATGGTATGCCATATCCACACACAGATGTGGAAGTGAATAGCCACAAAGTAAGCCAATGCACAGTGGCCCAATTACAGCAACTTTTCAGATTTGTCAAACTAAACACCCCTCTTTATTAGTAATACCCCCCCCCTCAAACTATATATTTTGTGTAGGCACAGTTCTGCATACATTTTCACACTTTTACCACATTTTCTGGAAAAATGTACAAAAAAAATTTCAGTTAAAATCATGTCAAATTCCAACCTTAAACATTAAACTGGAGCAACGATTTATATTCATTTTTCATAGTATACAGCCATCAGGTTTGAATGACCAGTTGGAATTAACACCCTTCTTATAATTTGCTAATGAATTATGTGTATTATTAGAAATGCTTTGGGGATTTATTGATATAGGTATTTTTATATACCATTTAGTACTGTAAGGTATCATAAATGATTATTGATTATTGTAAGGTTACCGCATAATAAAAGATAATAGTTAATGTTATATGATAGAGGGCAGGGAAGAAAAGCCGAATAGTGGAGATGGATTATGGAACTATATCCTTTTAAAGTGGATCGCTATCTAAAATGGGCGAATATAGGGTTAATTTACAGCCTTTTATGCCGAACAGATGTTATTGGTTAATGGAGTGGGAGAGTCCTATAAAGGACATGAGTAATGAGACTACGTCATGCCTAACGAAGCTGGGAACAGCGAAACACGTAGCAGTTGGAACGTAGTGACGTGGTGACGTGGTGACGTGACCACGATACTTGCGGGAGGTATAATCAGTACCTGGATGTGCTTGTTTATCTGCCGGAGGCCGGTGTCGCCCTAAGGAGGAGTACGCAGATACATACGATCTCAAGAGTTTGCTTGCCACGGATTGAAAGCTCTTATCATCCGGGGGATCGGAGGTTGTATGCTGGATGCCCACTTTGATGCGTCGAGAGTACGGTGCAGTATGAACTCATTCTAAACTTCCGCTATCTGTGGTATTCAATTTGAAGGTGTGCGCACACCGCCGTGAACTATATATATATTCTTCTTCCACCACTTACTAGGAGGACATTCTGATCAGCTGAATTACCCTTTGGAACTTTTAGTTGCCCACCCTCTATCTATATATTTTTATCTTTTTTATATATTTTGTTACGTTTATTTTTATTTTTACAGGTTGCTATTAGACCATATCATATATATGTACTTTCATAAGGTTTCCTGTATTGTTGTGGCTGGCCGGTTATTTATTTGTATTTAAATATATATTTTATATATTATATTGTGCTAGAATTGTGTGTGGTTTTATTGTGAAAGGTACAGTGCTTTTTTACTATTTTCTCAGCCACTTTCCCCCCTTTTTTGGGGGGGTTCATAACTGTGTTCCTGAGTGGGAGACTCAGGTGTACCTCACCATTTACTTCTGAGTTGTGTACCATAGTTTACCTTTCCATGTCAAATTCCCATGCAATGTAAAAAAAAACTTGTCAACTATCTCCCAAATGCCCTGAATCAAACGGTATGCCATACACATGGTTACACACACGGACGTGGAAGCCACTAGTCACAAAGTAAGACAATGTGCAGTGGCCCAATAACAGCAACTTTCAAGATTTCTCAATCTAAACACCCCCCTAACTCAAAAATACTCCCGAAAACTATATTTTATCATAATCTACAAACCTTCAGCTAAGCAACGGTGCCATTTTCATATTAATAACATCAATGGTGTGGGCGCAAAAAAATAAAAACAACTTTCAAAGTTAAAAATCCTGCCAAAACCCCAAGTAATGAAAAAGTTACTAAATATCAATCTCCCAAATGTCCTGAATCAAACAGTATGCCATGTTTTCATGCAGACGTGAAATCGACTAGCCACAAAGTAAGTCAATGCACAGTGGCACAAATACAGCAGCTTTTCAGATTTGTCAGACTAAACAACACTCTTTATTAGAAACTATATATTCTTGGAATCTACACACCTTCAGCTATGCAACGGTGGCATTGTTTTATGTATACCACCAATGGTGTGGGCACAGTTCTGCATAGAATTTACCACTTTTACCAGATTTTCTAGAAAAATGTACAAAAATAAATTTGAAAGTTAAAAATCATGTCATATTTCCATGCAATGTAAAAAAACTTGTGAAGTATCAATCTCCCAAATACCCCAGAAAACTAAGCAACAGTGCCATTTTTATATTCATAACATCAATGGTGTTGGCGCAGATCTCCGTAGAATTTCACAATTTTAGCAGATTTTCAGAAAAAATAAAGTAAAAATAACGTTGAAAGTTAAAAATCCTGCCAAAACCCCAAGTAATGAAAAAAGTTATGAAATATCAATCTCCCAAATGTCCTGAATCAAATGTTATGACATATGCGTGGGTGCCATATGTGCGGGGGCAAACAGACACATGGCCACCAACTAACTCAAATGGGATGTATGCACAAGTGCAATTACAAAACAAAAAAATTAAAGTGCTCTGTAATTTGAACAACCTATGCACCCGCCTAACTAGTGATACTGTTGTCAACCACTTATGCCCATTATACAGGTTCCTGTATCCCATTTACTTTTTTGGTTATTTTCTTTTTGTTTACTATTTAATTTGAACAGCCTACCATTTTTTAAAGGAAACTGCCCCGAAACGTGGAAATACCCCCCCAAACTATATATTTTTGGAAACTACAAACCTTCAGCTATATAACGATGCCATGCTTTAATACATACATGAAAAATTCCAGACGCAGTAATCCAAAGAACATGCGTTTTGGAGATTATGTGAAACAATAAAATAAGATGATTCAAAGTTTGAAATCCTACCTTAACTCACTTGACAAGTGCAAAAACCCACTAAATGTCCTGAATCAAATGGTATGCTATATGCGTAGATGCACACAGAGACATGGCCACCAACTAGCTCAAATGGGACACATGTAAATGCAATTACAAGAAAAAATCAGAGTGCTCTTTAATTTGAACAACTTACCCTTCCAAAGTACACAGCCCTGAACCTTGAAAATGCCACACACAAACTATATATTTTTGGAAACTACACACCTTCAGCTACATAACAGTGCCATGCTTTCATACATACATGAAAAATTCCAGACGCAGTAATCCAAAGAACATGCGTTTTGGAGATTATGTGAAAAAATAAAATAAGATGATTCAAAGGTTGAAATCCTACCTTAACCCACTTGACAAGTAAAAAAAAACACCAAATGTCAATCTCCCACATGTCCTGAATCAAACAGTATGCAATATGCGTGGGTGCAAACACACATGGCCACCAACTAACTCAAATGGGAAGCATGCACAAGTGCAATTACAAGAAAAAAATCAAAGTGCTCCATTCTCAAAGGAAACAGACACTAAACTTGGAAATACCCCCAACAAACTATATATTTTAGGAAACTACACACCTTCAGCTACGTAATGGTGCCATGCTTTCATACATACATGAAGAATTCCAGACGCAGTAATCCAAAGAACTCCGTGCTTTTAGGAGATTTTGTGAAAAAATAAAATAAGATGGTTCAAAGGTTGAAATCCTACCTAAACTCACTCACAAGTGCAAAAACCCACTAAATGTCAATCTTCCACATGTCCTGAATCAAACGGTATGCCGCATGCATGGGTGCACACGGAGTGTGCCACTAAATAGTCCCCCAATGGGACGAATGCACAAGTACAATTCCAAGAAATAATCAAGGTTGCTCTGTTTAATTTGAAACTTACTTTGTTTCAAAGGGAGAATCACGGATTGAACATGGAAATACCCCCCCCCCCAAACTAACAGGGTTATTCAATAAAAGTTCTTATCGTTTAAAATGGTGCTAATTTTGCCCCAACCAATCAGATGTTAGCTTTCAAATGTTAAATAAGTTCTGATTGGCTGGGGAAAATTTAGCACCATTTTAAACGATAAGCAGGGAGATTTAATAAAAGTTCTTATCGTTTAAAATGGTGCTAGTTTTGCCCCAACCAATCAGATGTTAGCTTTCAAATATTAAATAAGATCTGATGATTGGTTTGGGGCAAAATTAGACACCATTTTAAACATAAGATAAGATCATTATTGATATACCCTGAAGAGACTTTATTGAATAACCCTGTATAATATTTTGAAATCAACACACCTTCAGCTACATAATGGGCTATGCTTCATACGTACATGAAGAATTTCAGACGCAGTAGAGTAATCCCAAAGAAACTCAGTGTGTTTGAAGATTATGTGAAAAAATAAAAATAAGATGATTCAAAGGTTGAAAATCCTACCTAAACTCACTTGACAAGTGCAAAAACCCACTAAATGACAATATTCCACATGTCCTGAATCAAATGTCCTGAATCAAAAGTGCTCCTTTCTCAAAGGAAACACACCCCGAAACTTGGAAATTCCCCCCACGAACTATATATTTTAGGAAACTACACACCTTCAGCTACGTAATGGTGCCATGCTTTCATACATGCATGAAGAATTCCAGACGCTGTCATCCATAGAACTACATGCTTTTTGGAGATTTTGTGAAAAAATAAAATAAGATTATTCAAAGGTTGAAATCCTACCTAAACCCAACTGAAAAGTAAAAAACCCCACTAAATGTCAATCTCCCACATGTCCTGAATCAAATGGTATGCCATATGTGTGGGTGCACTTAATTAAAGGGACTGTCCACCCCTCTTTTGAAAAATGAATATGTGGTAGATAAGCCCCAAAACTAGACATGTTTAATTCTACACCTTTAATTCGGCTCCCCACACTGAGATATTATACTTACATCCTCCTCGTTCCACCGCCGCGGCTCTGCACTTCCGGGTAAGGCAGTCAGTGTCGGCCGTGACTGTGACGGGGAGCGAGGAGGATGTAAGTATAATATCTCAGTGTGGGAGCCGAATTAAAGGTTGAGAATTAAACGATGTCTAGGTTTTGGGGGCTTATCTACCACATATTCATTTTTCAAAAGAGGGGTGGACAGTCCCTTTAAGAAACTGCAAAAGTGTGCATACAAAACCTTTCAGGTATAAACTCATTGTATACATCTCTATATGCTTTAAAATTTTAACTTAGTAACATTTGTACAAAATGTAATGTTTATATTTAATGCATTGCAAATAGAGTAAAATGAAAACTTGTTTAAATGCTTAATTGCTGTGTAGGATAGGCGAAAGGGAAAGGAAGAATCAAGAAAAGATAAAGGTGATTTTGCTGGCCAGCAGAAGTAGGAAAGATAGGAAAAGATTGATCCCTACAGACACATAAGGAAAACAACATTAAAGGCAACAATGTCACAGTTATATACAACATAAGATGTTATATAGTATCCTAAGTGCTTATTAAGTGTAAGCACATAGCAGGCCCTGCTGACACATAAAAGGACTAATCAATTAGTCAGAGTAATAAGGAATAACAACTCTTTATAAATTCTTGTAGCATCAGGCGCCACCCAGCCACTGAGAAGGTGGGTACGCCCACGAAACGTGTCAGGCAGGTGGCCCACACGAGAGTGGTCTTGTGCATTGTCTTTTCACCTTGTTTTTAAAATGTATTAAATAAAGAGATTCATTTTATTTACCCAAGTGAGTAGCGCTTTCCAACATGTATCTATGTGAGCACCTGCAGCTGGGAGGTCAGCAACTCGGATCGGACACACCACGGGGAGTTCCAGTGAGGTTCAATTGCCCCATGTTTGTTACCGTCAGTTTCTATGACTTCTAATGTCCCCATAATTTAAACTTGGGGTACATTATCTATTATAATATACTCCTTTCCCCCTTTATTTGTAGGCATTAGTGTAATGGCTTCAGACATTCTCTTGCTCCCCATTCCCCTCATAAAGACATTTTCTCTGGGCCTACAATCAAACCTACCAGGAACCAACCAACCCCCACCACCAGTGGTCAGATATGTCCTTATGTCAACCACAAGGATTTCCTACCCCCTCTCTTTCTTAAGTGAAACTTTGTCCTCTTTGCAAATTAAAGATGTTTTAATATTTCCTCTGGACAACTATCTTTGTGAAGCCATGTGACCAAAGGACTTCAATGTGAATGTCTTCCTTCAGGAATGCCAGGGAGTAAAGTAAGGTTTTGGGGTTAAAAATTTGTCTGCAGTGTGAACATGCCCTTGCTTCATGTAAAAAATAATAAATTTGGCATTCTTTAATTATGTGGCAACACATATTTCTGTTGCAGCACACCTGAGTTTTAATGTTAAACTATTGTGTAAAGTACAGTAGTTTATGCAGTTTATAACAAATTTTACAATTCATATTGTGAATTGTAATAACATTATGAAAGTGGTCTGCATTTTAGACTTATCTATTTAATATTAACACCCTATCCCCTCTTCTTCCCTCCAGACAAGGCAGCACGGTTCAATAACAGGCAGGAGCCAACTCTGCCCCCGCTCTGCAGAAAGTGTGAATCTGGAGGGTACTGCTACTACATGCCAGCTTTCTCTGCCTGCCATACCTCCCACTTGTACATGTACATTGATACATTGAATGGGAGCAGTAGTTAGTTAGAGTCCTGCATTGGGTCAAATACCTTCGGTTTATCCAGTTTACATTTTGGGTTTGGGTAAACCACAGTGAGTTTGAATGGATTGGGGGTCAAGTTCAGTTAGAAAGATGCAGGTCTGTTAAATTTCAGGGGCATGTCACAGCGGGAGCAGGTCAGATCATTGGGGCAACACCAGGTACTCTGCTAGTTAAGAACTAAAGGACCCTGACGATACCCATAATGGATTAAATGCATTGATCCATCCAATACAAAAAAAATTTTAATTTTTAAATAAAATGTTGTGCTTATATGTATAATGTGTATTAGCATGTATCTGAATTTTTTTATTGCATAAATTTAATTTTCACTGACTATTAAATATTTGTGTTTTTCATTAATTTGTTTGTAAGCAAACTAATTAAATATTATGTTAATAAAATACAATTCACATTAAAGATATGTTACCTTAAAGGGCATTAAAGTAGAAAAATATCCTTACACCTGTTAAATTTAAAAGCCATTTCTATTCAACCTCCATGATAGGCACTAACACAAGCAGTGAGACTGTCAAAACCTTGTTCATGCAGCAGATAATAGATTGGATAACAGCGAGTGCTGTCAGTCAGACACAAGCAAGTTAAGTGCCACCCAAGATAACTTTTCTCTTCTCACTAGGAATTGGAATTTCAATTGTGAACGCGTTTCCTCTGGCAGAGGAGCCATTCAAAGGAAAGGCAGGGGGTGACTTTGGAAGATAGGCCATATAACTAGAGTTATCTTACTTTTCATGTAAAATGCAGGTCTGCTTGGAAAAGTGGGCTAATTTGCAATAAGGACAGTAAGAACTTAAAATAACACAGTATAACATGTCAGCAACACAACCTTTCAGTGGAAAATAAATAATAATGAAGGGCAACATGCCACGTTCCTCACCCCCTTAAAAGAATTACAAAGACATTATTCCAGCTGTACTGGCTTTGAAAGTTCCAATCTTGGTACCAGTTCAGCCATGTAGACTTGCCAGTCTGAAGGGCTGTTTCTTGAGGAGCGTGTTTTCTATTAATCAGAATTTGGCAGTTTAGGTCCTTTCCCGGTATCTTTTTTCGGGAAATGCTTGTGGAGGTTCTCATTCATCCAGGTCATGTATATCTGTTGTATTCAGTTATATCAACTAGACATGTAGTTTAGTTTAAGACGTTTCGCTAGCATCCGAATGGCTTTCTCAATTCAGAATGACTTGTACAAAATCTGTTGGCAATAAAACCGGAGAGTCCCATCAGCCACTGATTCAGATAGTGAAATTCAGATTTACAGGAGAGGGGTACAAAACCGGTAAAAATAAAATCCGGAACCGGACCGGAACCGAAAATCCTCCACTGCCCTCATGTGCTCAGAGGACTAATTGCAGGTGGTTCCGGAAATACCGCGACCGGTCCGGCTTTTACTGGTAAAAATGCTATGTTCCGGTTGTTTGTTCCGGAACAGCAGGGGGCGTTCCGGGTTTTACACTGCGCGCGTGTGTTTCCGGCTGAGCAGAGGCAGGCAGAACGAGCGAGGAGCGGCAAGTAAGAATAAAATAGGTTAGAGGCACTCTATAGGTTAGACTCCCCCTCCCCCCTTTCCCACTCTACAACCAATGAATAGTACCCAGGTTTGAGGACCTAAACCCCTGGGTTCGTCTTACAATTTGTGCATTACTTACTGAAACTTTCCTTCATGGCTCTGGTCCTTCAATCCATCTGTGACCCAGAAAATGATAAAATGTGCTCTGTAAGAAGGACAGGAGCTGCCAAGCTTTAAGACACAACATAGTCACTGATTGTTAGGTTTTTTACACATGCCCAGTCCTGACCTTTTTTGCTGCTGGTCACCGCCCACTAAAAGTCTCAATCATGTTACAGTCCAGTAAAGACTGGACTCCGTATGTATATTATGTTTATTTATAAAGCGCCACTTGGGTACACAGCGCTGTAAATTATACAAACAGATTATACAGTATGTATGTATATGTTTATTTATATAGCGCCACTTGGTACACAGCGCTGTACATTATAACAATACAGATTATACAGTATGTATGTATATGTTTATTTATAGCTCCACTTGGGTACCAGCGCTGTACATTAAACAATACAGTTATACAGATGTATGTATTATTTATAAAGCGCCATTGGGTACACAGCACTGTACATTATAACAATGCAGATTATACAGTATGTATGTATATGTTTATTTATAAGCACCACTTGGGACACAGCGTTTTACATTATAACATACCGATTATACAGTATGTAGTATTTGTTTATTTATATAGCGCACTTGGGGACGCAGCACTTACATTATACAATACAGATTTACAGTATGTATGTATAGTTATTATTCTAGCGCACTGTGGGGACCAGGGCCAATTCTAGGGGTTTTGCTGCCTGAGGCAAAACTTTTGAATACTGCATCGATATATAGCGGCCTCTGCGAAGTGCGCTGTCCCGCTACGGTAAAGTGGGTGTGTGGTTTGTTTGTGGGTGGTGTTTCTTTGTGGCCGTGGCTACATTTATACATTTTTTTACTTATCACACAGGATTTAAGCAATTCATCAGTCAATTAGCAATAATCTAAATTACTAGAAACAGATATTACTATCCCTTCTCCAAACAGCTTGTGTTACCACTACCATATTGCTCCATTTGGGTTTTTGTTGCTCAAATCAAAATAACTTATTTATTGTCTGTGCTATACATGTTGGTTCAACTGTTACAATACATTAGAAATACCATACTGTAGTATTAAAGGATTTTAGCCAAAGATTTGGCCAAGATTGACCACATATCCCAACCCCTCCCTATACAGAGACCCCATCACCAATATCTCCCAGCATCCCCCCGTGACCACATACCCCTAATCCCCCCTATACAGGACCCATCACCAATATCTCCCAAACCCTCCATGCACCACATACCCCTAACCCCTCCAGCCTCCCTATACTGAACAGAGACCCATCACCAGTATCTCCCAGCATCCCCCATGACCACATACCTCTAATCCGTCCCTATACAGAGACCCATCACCAATATCTCCCAGAACCCTCCATGACCACATACCCCTAACCCCTCCAGTGTCCCTATACTGTACAGAGACCAATCTCTATCATAAACTCCCAGTCCCCCATGACTACAGTACAGACATACCCTTATGGGTCTTAACATCTCCCTATACAGAGACTGAGAAACCCATCACCAATATTTTCCAGCACCACCAACCCACCCATAACCACATAACCCTATCCCTAATACAGAGGCTTATGAGAAGACCCCGGGTCCAGGCAGCCCCACCATGTATCCCCAGCAGTAGGCCATTTTTTAGTCCCTCCTCCCTATATAGAAAGATTGGGAACCAAAAGAGTTGGGAACCAGAAAAGGGAAACCCACTGGACTCTGGGTAACCCAGGGCACTCATATAGCCATTAAAGGAAATGGAATTCCCATATAAGATAAATAAATGGGAAAGAATATATAAACAATAGGTTCATAAATGAACCTTCCAACTTCAAATAGGAGTAAAAACACTTTAATAATACACTCTAAAAATACAACACATAATATCCCAAACACAAACTTCTAAAAGTATATCGGGCATCCCCAGCTCTAGTCAATCTAACTATGGAGTCCTGGAGTAAAGGCAGCATGGATAATAACAGTAAAAGCAGGTAAGTAAAGCAGTGTAGAGAAACACACGTTCGGGCGCCTCCGCGCACCCCCCCCCATCACAGTGGTCAGGGTAACCTGTACCTAATGCAAACTGGGGAGCAAAAAAGCAGATGCAGCAGGAGGAAAACAGTTAACAAAGTTAGTGTTACTTAAGTGAAAGCGTCAGCTGCCGAGTTCCAAGGGCTTCCAATGGTCACAGTCGATCTCTAACTCAGGCCGATTGTCTGGGTACACAACACACCAAAGTCCTCGATAGATGAACTAAGTTCTTCCCTGTTGCAAATATGTGCTTACCACACTCCAACTGCCAAACTCCAGTCAAACTCCAGTCTCCCCCAGACTATATTCGTGTTGGGTAAAGAAGGTTTATTATATTTTACTTACACTAACTCTGACAACACTAACTCCGACTCTCCTGCGTCCTGGCTTCACAGTCAAGTGTGAGTCACGTGACCTTGACTCTGGTCTCCACAGTCACAGACTAGTTATGCACCCTAATTGTATATCGGGCATGGCACTGCTGCTGCCGTTCTAGGTCCTCGGTGTGGTGTGTGTGTCATAATTAAGTTCTGTTGGCCAGCCCAGAAGAAGCAATGGAAGCTGGGAGCCAAAGAAGGTAGGGAGCCCAAGAGAGCAAGCAGCACTGCAGAGTCGGACTCGGACCGGCCGGTCCGTAGGAATATATATTGGCAATCTTCTTTCTTGCAGCTGCGGGCGCATAGCGGCAGCAGTCATTGCCGGTTATGCACTCACATCATCAGGGCATGGAGGCCGCTAGTTAAGGATTTTTTTTGCTTCTGATAATCCGCCGGCCCAGGGCTGCCGCCTGAGTTACATGACTCCCGTGCCTTATGGTAGATGCGGCCCTGGGGACACAGCGCTGTACATTATAACAATACAGATTATACAGTATGATGTATATGTTTTTTATATGCGCCACTTGGGTACACAGCGCTGTACTATAACAATACAGATTATACAGGATGTATGTATTGTTTATTTATATAGCGCATTTGGGTACACAGCGCTGTACATTATAACAATACAGATTATACAGATCAATGTATGTATATGTTTATTTATAAAGCGCCACTTGGGTACAAAGCGCTGTACATTATAACAATACAGATATACGTATGTATGAATTGTTTATTTATATAGCGCCACTTGGGTACACAGCGCTGTACATATAACAATACAGATTATACAGTATGTATGTATATGTATTTATAAAGCGCCACTTGGGTACACAGCACTGTACATTATAACAATACAGATTATACAGTATGTATGTAATGTTTTATATATAGCGCCACTTGGGTACACAGCGCTGTACATCTATAACAATACAGATATACATAGTATGTATGTATTATTTATAAGCGCCACTTGGGTACACAGCGCTGTACATTATAACATACAGATTTATACAGAGTATGTATGTTTCTTTATAAAGCGCCACCCCTTGGGTACACAGCGTCTGTACCGCAAGGTCTTATGAGAAGACCCCAGGGTCCAGGCAGCCCCACCAGTATCCCCAAGCAGTAGGCAATAATTTTAGCCCTCCTCCCGTATATAGAAAGATTGGGAAACAAAAGAGTTGGGAACCAGCAAAGGGAACCCCCATGGACTATGGGTAACCCCTGAGGCACTATATAGCCATAAAAAGGGAAATTGGAATTCCCATATAAGTAAATAAATGGGAAAAGATTATCAAACAATAGGTTTCAAAATGACCTTCCAACGTCAATAGGAGTAAAAAAAAAACCATTTAATAATATAACTCTAAAATACAACCACATAATATTACCAAACACAAACTTCTAAAAAGTATCTCTGGGCATCCCCAGCTCTAGTAAATCTAACTAGGAGTCCTGAGTAAAGGCAGCATGGATAATAACAGTAAAAGCAGGTAAGTAAAGCAGGTGTAGAAACACACATCGGGCGCCTCCGCGCAACCCCCCCATCACAGTGGTCAGGGTAACCCGTACCTAATGCAAACGTGGGAGCAAAAAAGCAGATGCAGCAGGAGGAAAAAAATGTAACAAAGTTAGTGTATACTTAAGTGAAAGGTCAGCTGCCGAGTTCCCAAGGGCTTCCAATGCACAGTCGATCTCTAACCAGCCGATGTTGGATGTACCAACAACACCAAAGTCTCGTAGATGAAACTAGTTCTTCCCTGTTGCAAAATGTGCTTACCACACTCCAACTGCCAAACTCCAGTCAACTCCAGTCCCCCAGACTATAGTCGTGTTGGGTAAAGAAGGGTTTTTAATATTTTACTTACACTAACTCTGACAACACTAACTCCGAATCTCTGCGTCCTGGTCTTCACAGTCAAGTGTGAGTCACGTGACCTTGACTCCTGTTCCACAGTCCACAGACTAGTTATGCACGCCTAAGTTGAATCGGGCACTGGCACTGCTGCTGCCTTCTAGGTCCCGGTGTGGGTGTGTGTCAAATTAAGTCTGATTGGCCAGCCCAGAAGAAGCAATGGAAGCTGGGAGCCCAAAGAAGGTAGGAGAGCCAAGAGCAGCAAGCAGCACTGCCGAGTCGGACCGGACGGCCGGTAGGGTAGGAATATATATTGGCAAATTCTTCTTGCAGCGCACGGGGCATAGCGGCAGCAGTCATTGCCGGTTATGCAACTCAACCTATCACGGGCATGGAGGCCGCTAGTTAAGGAGTTTTGGTATTTGTGCTTCTGATAATCGCCTGGCCCAGGGGCTGCCGCTGTAGATACAATGACTCCCCGTGCCTTATGGTAGATCGGGCCCTGGGGGACACAGCGCTGTACATTATAACAATACAGATTATACAGTATGATGTTGTTTATTTATTGCGCCACGGGTAACACAGCGCTGTACCTTATAACAATACAGATTATACAGGATGTATGTATATGTTTATTTATATGGCCCTTTGGGTACACAGCGGTACATTAAAAATACAGATTTACAGTATGTATGGATTGTTTATTTATAAAGCGCCACTTGGGTACACAGCGCTGTACATGTATAACAATACAGATTATACAGTATGTATGTATATGTTATTTATATAGCGCCACTTGGGTACACAGCGCTGTACATTATAACAATACAGATTATACAGTATGTATGTATATGTTTATATAAAGCGCCACTTGGGTACACAGACTGTACATTATAACAATCAGATTATACAGTTGTATGTATATGTTATTTATATAGCGCCACTTGGTAACAGCGCTTGTACATTATAACATACAGATATACAGTATGTATGTATTTATATTTATTAAAGCGCACATGGGGGGACACAGCGCGTTGTACTTTATAACAATACAGATATACAGTATGTAGTCTATGTTTATTTAAAAGCGCCATTGGTGTACAACAGCGCTGTACATTATAACAATACAGATTATACAGGATGTATGTATATGTTTATTTATATAGCGCCATTTGGGTACACAGCGCTGTACATTATAACAATACAGATTATACAGTATGTATGTATATGTTTATTTATAAAGCGCCACTTGGGTACACAGCGCTGTACATTATAACAATACAGATTATACAGTATGTATGTATATGTTTATTTATATAGCGCCACTTGGGTACACAGCGCTGTACATTATAACAATACAGATTATACAGTATGTATGTATATGTTTATTTATAAAGCGCCACTTGGGTACACAGCACTGTACATTATAACAATACAGATTACACAGTATGTATGTATATGTTTATTTATATAGCGCCACTTGGGTACATAACAGCGTCTGTACATTATAACATACAGATTATACAGTATGTATGTATTTATATTTATTATAAGCGCCACGGGGGGACACAGCGCTGGTACATTATTATAACAATACAGATTATACAGTATGTAGTTATGTTTATTTATAAGCGCCATTGGGTACACAGCGTGTACATTAAACAATACAGATATACAGTATGTATGTATTTGTTTATTTAATAGCGCACTTGGGGTACACAGCGCTGTACATTATAACAATACAGATTTTACAGTATGTTATGGATTATATGTATATAGCGCCACTTGGGTACACAGCGTGTACATTTAAACAATACCAGTATACGTATGTATGTATATGTTTATTTTATATAGCGCCACTTGGGGACACAGCCTGTACATTATAACAATACAGATTATACATAGTATGGATATGTTTTTATATAGCGCACTGGGGACCACAGCGCTGTACATTTATAACATACAGATTATACAGATGTATGTATGTTTATTTATATAGCGCCACTTGGGTACACAGCGCTGTACATTATAACAAACAGATTATACAGTATGTATGTATTGTTTATTTATAGCGCCACGTGGACACAGCGCTTGTACTTATAACAATTAAGAGTATCTACAGTATGGTATGTATATGTGTTTATTTATATAGCGCCACTGGGGTTTACACATCGCTTGTACAGTAATTACAATACGATTATCCATATATGTTTATTTATATAGCGCCACTTGGGTACACAGCACTCTACATTATAACAATACAGATTATACAGTATGTATGTATATGTTTATATAGCGCCACTTGGGGACACAGTACTCTACATTATAACAATACAGATTATATAGTATGTATGTATATGTTTATTTATATAGCGCAACTTGGGGACGCAGAGCTGTACATTATAACAATACAGATTATACAGTTAGTTGGGAACAGTAGAGGCCCATGGGTAGGTAGTTGGGAACAGTAGGGATATATAATATAAAGTGTACATTGTACTCTATACCAGGGTTCTCCTACCTGTGGGCCTACTTTTATTTGTAAAATATAACTCCCAGCATTCTACTACAGCACTCTCAATATCAGAAGGCATCCAGGGGATGCTGGGAGTTGTAGTTTCCAGACATTTGAATGCCAATGAATATGTGGTAGATAAGCCCCCAAAAACATAGACATCGTTTAATTTAAAAACCTTTATGCGGACTCCCACACTGAGATATTATACTTACATCCTCCTCACTCCACGCCGCGGCTGTGCACTTCCGGGTAAGGCAGTCAGTGTCGGCGTGGGACTGTGACGGGGGGGAGGAGGAGGATGTAAAGTATAATATCTCAGTGTGGGAGCCGAATTAAAGGTTGAGATTAAACGATTGGTCTAGGTTTGGGGGCGTACTACCCAATATTCATTTTCAAAAAAGAGGGGTGGACAGTCCCTTTAATAAACTGCAAAGTGTGATACAAAACCTTTCAGGTATAAAATCATTGTATACATCTCTTAATGCGTTAAAATTTTAACTTATAAATTTGTACAAAAGTAATGTATATTTAAGCAGTGCAAAAAATAGAGGTAAAATTGAAAAACTTGTTTTAAATGGGGTGCGTTAATTGCCGCTGCTATCTGAAACTGTTGTAGGATAGGCGAAAGGGAAGAAAAGGGAAGAATCAAGAGAAAAGATTAAAGGTGATTTTGCTGGCCAGCGGAAAAACAGGGGGGTTTAAGGGGGGAAAGATAGGAAAAGATTGATACTACAACACATAAGGACAAACAACAATTAAAGGCAAACAAGGTCACAGTATTATATACAAACATAAGATGTTATATAGTATCCTAGTGCTTATTAAGTGTAAGCACATAGGCAGGCCCTGAAGACACATAAAAGGACTAATCAATTAGTAGATAATAAGGAATAACAACTCTTTATTAAATTCTTGTAGCTCAGGCGCCACCAAGCCCACTGAGAAGGTGGGTACCCACGAAACGTGTCAGGCAGTGGCCACACGAGAGTGGGTCTTGTGCTTGTCTTTTCACTTGTTTTTAAAATGTATTTTAAAATAAAGAGATTCATTTATTACCAAGTGCGTAGCGCTTCCACATATGATCTTGTGAGCACATGCAGATGGGACGGTAGCAAACTCTGGATCGGACACACCACATGGGGAGTTCCAGTGAGGTTCAATTGCTCCTATTGTTTGTTACCGTTCAAGTTTCTATGACTTCTAATGTCCCCATAATTCCACTTTGGGGTACATTATCTATATAATATACCCCTTTCCCCCTTTATTTGTAGGATTAGTGTAAATGCGTTCAGACATTCTCTGCTCCCATTCCCCTCATAAAGACATTTTTCTGGGCTCCAATCAAACCTCACAGGAACCAACCAACCCCCCACCCCCAGTGGTAAGATATGTCCTTAGTCAACCACAAGGATTTTCCCTACCCCTCTCTTTATTAATGTGAAACTTTGTCCTTTTGCCAAATTAAAGATTTTTAAAGTCCTCTGGACAACTATCTTTGTGAAGCCATGTGAACAAAAGACTTCAATTCGTGAATGTCTTCCTTCAGGGAATGCCCAGAGTAAAGTAAGGTTTTGGGGTTAAAAAATTTGTATGCAGTGGGAACATGCCCTTGCTTCATGTAAAAAATAAGAAATTTGGCAATTCGTAATTATGTGGCAACACCATATTCTGTTGGCAGAACCACCTGAGTTTTAAGTTAAACTATTGTGGAATTAAAAGTACGTAGTTTATGCAGTTTTGAGTTTAGTAACAAATTTTACAATCATATTGTGAAGTGTAATAACATTATGAAAGTGGTCTGCATTTTAGACTTATCTATTTAATATTAAACACCCTACCCCCTCTTTTCCCCTCCAGACAAGGCAGCACGGTTCAATACCAGGCAGGAGCCCAACTCTGCCCCGCTCGGCAGAAAGTGTGATCTGGGAGGTACTGCTACTCCATGCAGCTTTCTCCTGCCTGGCCAGACCTCCACTTGTTGTACAGGTACATTGATAAATTGAATGGGAGCAGTTAGTAGTTAGAGTCCCTGCATTGGGTTCAAATACCTTCGGTTTATCCAGTTTACCTTGTGGTTTGGGTAAACCACAGTGAGTTGATTGACTGGAATTGGGGGATCAAGTTTCAGTTAGAAAGATGCGAGGCTGTTAAAGTTCAGGGGCATGTCACAGCGGGAGCAGGTAAGATTCATGGGGGCAACACCGACTAGGTTACTCTGCTAGTTAAGAATAAATGACCCTGACGATTAGAGATGTCCGAGAACTTCGCAAAATTCGTTCGCCGAGGATACGCGAATTTTCGAAAAAAAATTCGAAAATTCGAAAAAATCTGCGAGCGGACCGTTAAAATTAAAAATACCTTGAAATACGAGATTTTTCATTATTTCGAAAATTTTCGAAATTACGCGTTTCCCGTTTTTTTTTTTCGGGAATTTCGAAATTACGGGTTTTATGTATTCGAAAAAAAATATGCATTTTCGAAACTACAATAATCACCGTATTTTGAAAAAATTTCGAAAATATGTAGTCTGGAATTAAGAGGATCCTTGTATTTCGAAAAAAATACGATTGTTTTCCCGTATTTTCGAAAAATTCCTGAAATACGCGAAAACTCGTAATTTCGAAAAATTTTAGAACAATGTGAAAAAAATCCGCGAATCGGAAAGTAGGATGGCGGCAAAATCGAAAAAATCCGCCGTTCGCGGACGGGATAAATCCGCGGCGGATCAGGGTACGGCTCCGCGAACCGGCCATCCTACTGACGATACCATAAGGATAAATGCATTGATCCATCCAATACAAAAAAAATTTTTAAATTTTTAAAATGGCTGTGCTTATATGAAAAATGGGTATTTAGCATGTATCTGAATGTTTTTATTGTAAAATTTATTTCCATGACTATTAAAATTGTTGTTTTTTTTCATTTAATTTTTGGTTTAAGGCAAACTAATTAATATTTCATGTTAAATAAATAAATTCACATTAAAAGAATATGTTTACCTTAAAACCATGAATAGGCAATAACAAAGCAGTGAGCTGTCAAAACCTTTCATGCAGCAGATAATAAAGTGGATAAACAGCGAGTGCTGTCAGTCAGCACAAGCAAGTTAAGTGGCCACCCAAGATAACTTTTTTCTCTTATCACTAGGAATTGGAATTTCAATTGTGAAAAGCGTTTCCTCTGGCAGAGGAGCCATTCAAAGGAAAAGGCAGGGGGTGACTTTGGAAGATAGGCCATAAGACTAGAGTATTTTACTTTCAGGAAAATGCAGGTTCTGCTTGGCAAAGGGGCTTAAATTTGCAATAAGGACCGTAAGAATTAAAAATAAACACAGTATAAACATGTCAAGAAAACACAACCTTTCAGTGGAAAATAAATAATAATGAAGGGCAAACAATGCCACGTTCCATCACCCCTTACAAAGAATTACAAAGAACATTATTCAGCTGTAATTGGCTTTTGAAGTTCCAATCTTGGTACCAGATTCAGCCATGTAGCACTCTGCCAGCTGAAGGGCTGTTCTTGGAGGAGCGGTGTTTTCTATTATCAGAATTTGGCAGTTTAGGTCCTTTCCCGGGGTATATTGTTTTTCGGGGAAAGGGAAATGCTTTGTGGAGGTTTTCATTAAGCCAGTCAGGATATATCTGGTATTCAGTTAGATCAACTAGGACATGTAGTTTAGTTCTGAAGGACGTTTCGCTAGCATCCGAATGGCTTTCTCAATCAGAATGGACTTGTACAAAAAAAATCTGTTGGCAATTAAAATACCCTGGAAGTCCCAATAGCACTGATCAGTACGTGAAAATTCAGATTTACAGGAGGAGGGGTACAAACCGGTTGGTAATTTAAAAATAAATCCGGAACCGAACCGGCCCGAACAGAAAATCCTCCTGCCCTCATTGTTGCTCGGAGGAATAATTGCAGGTGGTTTCCGGCCAATTACCGCGACCGGTCCGGCTTTTACTGGTTAAAAATTCTATGTGCGGTTGTTTCTTCCGGAACAGCGGGGGCGTTTCTGGGTTTTACACTGCTGACGCGTGTGTTTCCGGCTGAGGCAGAGCAGGCGGAAAACGAGCGAGGAGCGGCAAAGGAAGAATAAAAATAGGTTAGAGGCACTTATAGTTTTAGACTCCCCATCCCCCCTTTCCAACTCTACAACCAATGAATCGTAACCAGTTTGAGGGACCAAACCCCTGGGTTCCGTCTTACAATTTGTGCATTACTTACTGAAACTTCATTCATGCGCTGGTCCTTCAATCATCTGTGACCCAGAAAATGATAAAATGTGCTCTGTAAGAAAGGACAGGAGCTGCCCAAGCTTTAAGACACAACATAGTCACTGATGTTAGGTTTTTACACATGCCCCAAGTCCTGACCGTTTTGTGCTGGTCACCGCCCACGAAACGTCTCAATCCTGTTACAGGTCCAGTAAAGGACTGGACTCCGTATGTATATATTATGTTTATTGTATAAAGCGCCACGTGGGTACACAGCGCTGACCATTATAAAAATACAGATATTATACAGATGTATGTATATGTGTATGATATAGCGCCACTTGGGTACACACGCTGTAATTATAAACATACAGATTACAGTATGTAATTGTTTTTTTGTTTTTTGTTTATATGTTTATATATAGCTCCACTTGGGTACACAGCGATGTACATATAAACAATACAGATTGACAGTATGTATAGTATAATGTATAAAGCGCACTTGGTACACAGCACTGTACATTATACCAAATGGCAGATCTTACAGGATGTATGTATTATGTTATTTCTAAAGCACCATTGGGTACACAGCGTTTTACATAGAAAATACAGATTATACCAGTAGTATGTATTGTTTATTTTTATAGCGCCACTGAGGACGGCAGCATCTACATTATAACAATACAGGTTATACAGATGATGTATAGTTTATCATATAGCGGCCACTGGGGAACAACCAGGGCACTTCTAGGGGGTTTTTTGCTGCCTGAGGCACAAACTTTTGAATACTGTCATCGATTTATATAGGCGGCTCGCGGAAGTGCGCTGTCCCGCTACGGTTTTAAAGTGGGGTGGTTTTGTTTGTGGGTGTTGTGGTTTCTTTGTGGCCGGGCTACAATTACAATTTTTTGTACGTCCATCACACAGGTATTTACGCAATTCATTCAGTCAATTAGCAATAATCTAAAATACTAGAACAGATATTCCATCCCTTTCTCAAAACAGCTGTGTTACCCACACCATATTGCTCCATTTGGGGTTTTTGGTGCTCAACTCAAAATTAATATTTATTTTGTCTGTGCTATACATGTTGGTTCAACGTGTTACAATACATTAGGAAATAACCATGAATGTAGTATAAAGGATTTTAGGCCAAAAGATTTGGCCAAGAATTGGCCACATATCCACAACCCCTCCCTATACAGAGACAATAAACAATATCGTCCCAGCATCCCCCCGGGACCACTAACCCTAATCCCTCCCTATACAGAGACCATCACCAAATATCTCCCAGAACCCTCCATGCCCACAACCCCTAACCCCTCCAGCCTCCTAGACTAACAGAGACCCATCACCAGTTATATCCCAGCATACACCATGATCCACATACCTCTTAAATCCGTCCCGATAAAGAGGACCCATCACCCATATCTCCCAGAACCCTCCATGACCACATACCCTAACCCCTCCAGTGTCCCTAACTGTACAGGAGGCCAATCTCTATCAATAACTCCCAGCATCCCCCAAGGGACTTACAGTACGGACATACCTATGGGTCTTAACATCTCACTATACAGAGAATGAGCAAACCATCACCAATATTTTCCAGGCACCACCACCCCCCAGAACCACCATAACCATATCCCTAATACAGGGCTTATGAGAAGAACCCAGGGTCCAGGCCAGCCCACCTGTATCCCCAAGCAGTAGGCCATCATTTTTAGTCCCTCCGCCCTATATAGAAAGATTGGGAACAAAAGAGTTGGGAACAGAAGGTGAAACCCACTGGACTCGGGTAACCCAGGGGCACTCATATAGCCTATAAAGGGAAATTGGAAGTTCCCAATATAAGATAAATAAATGGGAAAAGATATCTAACAATAGTATCATAAATGAAACCTTCAACTCAAATAGAGTAAAAAAACACTGCTTTTAATAATTACACTCATAAAGATACAACCCAAATATCCCAAACACAAAATTCTAAAACGATATCTGGGGCATCCACAGCTTAGTCAAAAGCTAACTATGGAGTCCTGGAGTAAAGGCGCATGGATTAATAACGGTAAAAGCAGGTAAGTAAAGCAGGGTGTAGAAAACACACATTCGGCGCCTCCGCGAACTCCCCCACTCACAGTGGTCAGGTAAAGTGTACCTAATGCAAACTGTGGGAGAAAAAAAGCAGATGCAGCAGGAGGAAAACAGTTAAACAAAGTTAGGGGGTTTACTTAAGTGAAAGCAGTCCGCTGCCGAGTCCCAAGGGCTTCCCAACTGGTCACAGTTGATCTCTAAACTAAGGCGATGTCGGATGTACCAAAACCCACACCAAAGTCCTCGATAGATGAAAAACTAAGTTTTCTTCCTGTTGCAAATAGGTGCTTACCACACTCCAACTGCCAAAACTCCAGTCAAAACTCCGTCTCCCCAGATAATTCGTGTTGGGTAAAGAAGGTTATAATATTTTTAACTTACACTAACTCTGACAAATAATCCGGGGACCTCCTGCGTCCTGGCTTCCAGTCAAGTGTGAGTCACGTGACCTGACTCCTGGTTCACAGTCCACAGGATAGTTATGCACACCTAATTGTAAATCGGGAACTGGCACTGCTGCTGCCTCTAGGTCCTCGGGTGGGTGTGTGTCTATAATTAAGTTCTGATTGGCCAGCCCCAGAAGAAGCAATGGAACGCTGGGAGCCAAAGAAGGTAGGACGAGCAAGAGCAGCAAGCAGCACTGCAGAGTCGGGACTCGGACGGACGGTAGGAATGTTGGTAGGAATATAGGATATATATTGGCAAATCTTCTTCTTTTCAGCGCGGCGACCCCTAGCGGCAGCAGTCATTGCCGGTTTTATGCACTCAACATTCATCACGGGCATGGAGGCGCTAGTTAAGGGATTTTGTTTTGCTTTCTGATAATCCGCCTGGCCCAGGGGCTGCCGCTTTAGTTACAGACTCACAGTGGCCTTAGGTAGATGCGCCCTGGGGGACACCAGCGCTGGTACATTATAACAATACAGATTATACAGTATGTTGATATATGTTGAGGTATATAGCGCCAATTTGGGAACAGAAAGGCTGTACATTATAACATAAAGATTATTACAGGATGTATGTATATGTTTATTTATATAGCGCCATTTGGGGTACACAGCCGCGTGTGCTGTAATTTATAACAATTTAACAGATTAACAGTAGATGTATATGTTTATTTATAAAAGCGCCACTTGGGTTACACCGGCGCGGAATTATAACATACAGATTTACATATCGTTGTATATGGTTATTATATAGCGCCACTTGGGTACACAGCGCTGTACATTATAACAATACAGATTATACAGGTATGTATGTATATGTTTATTTATAAAGCGCCACGTGGGTACACAGCACTGTACATATACCAATACAGATTCTTTAAGTATTGTATGTATCTGTATTTATATAGCGCCACTTGGGTACACCAGCGCTGTACATGATACACAATTACAGATTATACCGTATGTATGTATCTCTTTATAAAGCGCCACTTGGGTACACAGCGCGTACATTAGAAACAATACAGATTATACAGTATGTAATGTATATGTTATTTTATATAAAGCGCCAATTGGGTACACAGCGGCTGTAACATTATAACAATACAGATTATACAGTAGGTATTGTAGTTTGTTTTATTTATCATTAGCGCCACTTTGGGAGCAGCACTCTACATTAAACAATACAGATTAAACCAGTATGATGTATATGGATTTAATATAGCGCAACTGGGGACACAGCGCTGTATACATTATAACAATAACAGATATACAGTATGTATGTATATGTTTATTTCTATAGTGCACTGGGTACCACAGCGCTGTACCATATAACCATACAGATTATACGGAGTATGAGATGTTTATATATAGCGCCACTTGGGGACACAGCAGGTACATTTAACAATAAAGATGATACAGTTATGTATTATATGTTTAGTTATATGCGCCACTTGGGTACCAGCGCTGGACATTATAAAAATACAATTTTATCAGATGGTAGTATAATGTTTATTATATAGCGCACTGGGTACACATCGCGTACAGTAAAACAAACAAGAATTATACAGTATGTTGGATATTTTATATAGCCGGCCCACTGGGGACACAGCGCTGTACATTATAACAATACAGATATTGATACCGTAGTATGTATATGTTTATTTATATAGCGCCATTGGGGAACAGCAACTCTTACATTATAACATACAGATTATACGTATGTATGTATATGTTATTTAATCGCGCCACTTGGGTACACCACGCGCGTGACATTCATATAACAATAAAGATTATACCGCTGTATGTATATGTTATATAGCGCCACTGGGACACAGCCACTCTAACATTAGTAACAATAAAGATTATACAGTTGTATGTTATATGTTTATTTTATATAGGCCACTTGGGGGGACCAAGCACTGTTACATTATAACAATACAGGATTATATATCTGTATGTATATGTTATTTATATAGCGCCACTTGGGGACGCAGGAGCTGTAATTATACAATACAGATAACAGTATGTAGTATATGTTTAGTTATATAGCGCCATTGGATACACAGCGCTGTACAGTAAAACAAAAACGATATACAGTTAAGTATGTATATGTTTATATCGTTCTATTGGGGACATAGCGCTGTATACAATTAGAATACAACAAGCCATTACAAGGGGTGACAGTAAATACCAAAATATAATTAAAGGGTATGCCCACCCCCAAAACCTAATCCCCTCCACTACGGGCCCCATATTGTAGTGTAGGTCGTTTAATCTTTACCTCACATCCCAGCCCCATATGGTTCCTGTAGGTGCCCCCCCCCCCCAAGTTCCCAAAAAAACTGCCCACCAGGAGGATAGCAGAGTCCATAGAAGGACTCTGCCTCCTACCTGGCCTCTGGGAGAAGTTTGCATGCGTACTCAGCATAAAAGCTCCAAGACTATTGCTGTGTTTTTGGCTGGGTAAATATTGAGTTAAAGTCCTTATTAATGTATACAGGATGGACAAACAAGAAAAATTGGTGAAATAAAATAAAAAATTGTGGATAGGAAATACCGACAGCTAGGTAAACTTGAACTCTTGTAGTGCCCGGGTAGTATTACAGAGATCACTGGGTAATGTAGTTAGGAATGTTATACAGGATAGGCATTGTGGGTAGAATACAGACAGCTATGTTCAACTAACTCTTGTAGTGCCTGGGGACGGTTTTGCAGATATCACGGGTAAAAAAGCAGTTTAAGCTGGAGGTGGGACTGGAACAAGGCTGGGGTTTAAACCGCGGTCCTTGTTTACTAGCAGAGGTCAGAGCCAGCAAAGTAAACAATACTCCCATAGAACAAAGTAGTAACAAACTTCGTTTACACCTATGCATGAGTACATGAGCAAGTCCTGCAGGAAAACGATGATATGTGATTTTATTTGTCTGTCCCAACAAGATCTTATGGGATGTGGATGATTCTATAATGATAAAAAACAATCCTTTCTATGAGGACCCCAGATGATTGACATTTAAACCCCCAATCATTGTGACACGAGTGCAGCTCAGGTAGTGCTGGGAGTTTGTAGTTATTCAAAAACACTAGCATGAATATCTACACCATTAACCTAAGGTGTGGATAGGTTTTCACTGCAGCTTCACCATGCTCCCTCCCCATACATCCTCTGTTATGGATCCTGCTCATTGAAACTTTACTGTCTCCCATAAAGTTCCAAACACAAGTGGGTGGAATTAAAATATATATTGTTATGCTCCCGGTGGGGTTACTGCGCAACAGCAGCTGTGGAAACATGGCAAAGACTGAAGTGCTGCAGAGATCAAGGTTATACAACATTTATTGTACACACCCCCAAAACCAGTGAAAAGGACAAGATTACCTAATCATTAGACTATGAAACGACTAGACATCACACTACAAGACATTAGACGATATGACTAAAACTCATCGATGAACAGGAAAAGATCAGCTCAGGGAACTGGAACAGGCAAAGGGCAGGGAAGGACTGGTCGAGACAAGGAGCAAGATCTGGAACAAGGCAAAAGAAAATGGTCCGGTTGTAGACATGATGAGCGGCAGCATCAAATGAGTTCTGGCAAGGAATAGGGGGTGTGGAGTCCTTAAAGGGCATCTTGTAGTGGAAAAAACACATTGTCCATTGCAAGTTAAATTCATGTAACTCTGTCTGCCTTTATCCTAGTCTGTCAGTAACTTTGTTTTTTCCATGGTGTCAGCGATCGTCTGTTACCTCCCTCCCTACCCTCTGTTATCTCCTCCATTTCTCAACACTCCTTCCGGCTAAACGGTCCACTGATGGGCAAACTGCGGCTCTGCCAGGATGTTTGAAAACTACAAATCCCACATTCCTCAAATACCAGAGAGAGAAGCATAGGAACTTATGGGGGTTGTAGTTCATTCAAACATCTGGAGACCGCAGTTTGAGGATCAGCGGGCTAAATCGACAAACTCTCAGTGCAGTAGGGAGTTAAAGTCACGTATTCTAAACTTGTGATCTCGGACATTAGGAAACTGAAAACATCTGGGGTTTGGGTGATTATAGAACCAATGAAAGAAGATAAAAAAAAGGTTTTCTATTCTACACTATAGATGCCCTTTAAATGCTGAAGACTGATAAAGGTTACAAGGATGAGAGATAAATCGTCAAAAGTTGAAACGCGGCCTGCTGCAGGTGGGAAGTGTGTAGTCATGAAATAGCAATGGTACAGAAAACGCGACAACACCGAAAGTGATATCGGTACACCAAAACAGCAACACCCAGAGGTATTTGGCAACAGCAGGAACATATCTCACATATATGCTGTCATGAACATAGTTAGAAAATACGAGATTGGGTAACCAGTAAACAATCTTTCTTCGATGTCCCTGAAAACTATAACTCCACGCATTCCTGGCTATAGAGTTAATGCTGGGAGTTTGTAGTTTTTTAAAAACCTATTGGATAACGTACTGGTTACCTATAGCCCATGTCACAAAATTACCAAAAAAATAGGTACAGTAAAGATTTATAAACTGAAAGACTAGGCCACATGAGTAAGTAGACATTGGGACCAGGATAGGCCCTGATAGGGCATGTAGGTAGTGGGAACACGTAGAGGCCCATGGGTAGCAGTTGGGAACAGTTATGGGAGGGGGGGTGGGGGGGGGGGGGGCCCTAGGTATTGGGGAAATGTTCATCGGTAGGTTTGGGAACAGTAGGAGGCCCATGGGTCGGTAGTTTGGGAACACGTAGGATATATATTAGAAGTGGCCATTGTACCTCTAGACCAGTTCGTCTACCGTTTGGCCCTAATTTTTTGTAAAATATAACTCCCAGCATTCTTACTAAGCACTCTCAATATCCTAAGGCTCCAGGGGATGCTGGGTAGTTGTAGTATTCCCAGACTTTAATGCCTGCAAGTAAAGACCCCCTGCCATGATATGTTAATGGTATGGTAGGTTTGTTTCTAATGACAGCTTTTGGTTATGAAGTAGATCTTTATTTTAACTTTTAGACTTTCTTTTAACCTTAACTGTAAAAATTTTAGAAGAACGATCAAAACGCAGTGTGTGTCTGAAATACTTGCGGGTCGGTCTCGGTTAAGAGGTGAAAAAGCGTGTTGTGGGTGTCGTACGGGTTTTTTCGGTGTCAGGTTGGAAATTAGACACCCCGCTATTAGCTGCATTCCTCACCCTAAGGTAGTATGTGTAATCGGTCACTCCTCTTTTATGTCATCCCTTACACAAGCGCGTTCTACCCAGGGCATACAGGTTACAGTCATGGTTTGTCCTGCTTTCGGGTTTTGCTTGACTGTGGCCTGCATCTCTGCTATAGCTTTTCTGTTCCTCTTCACTACTTTTTCCCATTTTGTTTAGTATTTTATTTCTGTGTTTTTTGCTTTTGCTTATTCTTGACCTCGTTACTTTCACTAGTTTGCAGCACGATGTAGATACTGTGGTCCTGGTCTGTCCTGTTTCCACCTTTCGGGACACCATGCCCTGAAGGTGTCAAGTGAGGCTAGTGATGAAAACTAGGGGCATATTATAAAGGTTCGTTAACTCTTTGCGCGGGGGCCGGTTTTTCGCGGCCATTTAACGCATAAATCGCGTTTAAACGCGTATTTATAAAGGCCCGACCAAACGGCCGCAGCAAAATTAACGAAGCGTTACCTTTCGCGCCGATCTTACCTGTTAACCGCCGCTTCTATTTATAAATCGGCGGTTACTGGTTTAGCATCAGCGGCTAGTATCGGCTGTTTAATTTACTTTCGCCACCCCCTTGAAGGAGGCGAGTCAGCCGATACTAACCCACTCCCGCGGGCGGCAGCGGCGACCACCCGCCGCCGCCGCCACTTTCCCAGCAGCCCCTCACACAACCGCTTCCCCCCCGTTCGGCAATCTCGGAATGGGGCTAGGGAGGGGCTGCGGGAAGCGGCTTGCAGCAGGTGGTTCGCGATCCACCGCCGGCACCCCCCTCCCTCCCCGGCAACCCCTCCAAGCCCCCGGCCGCTCCCGGGACGGGGACGGGAGGGAGCCGGCTGGGGGGTGGAGGCTTCCCTCGCGGGGCTGAGAAGGCCTTATTGGGGCTTAGGGGGTCCGCAGCCCGAATCGGACGCCCACCCTTCCCCGGCCCTATAAGGGACACTGTGCGGCACTGACAAGTGCCTTTGGCGGGGGTCCCGCAGCTGAACCGGGACCCCCCAGTGCGGCTCTTAAAAGAGACCTTGGGCGACGTCTTTCTTTCTTCCAGTCCCGGCGAACACCAGCCTCCGCCGAGGCCGCCGGACCCCCGAGAGGTACCCTGCGGCCCCAGGGGTACCCCCCGGCGGGCGCCGGCGACCGCTCACGAGGCCGATGTTGCCGGGTCTTGATTCCGACGCGACGTCTTCGGCTGGCCACCACCCCACTCAGGTCCGCCGATGCCAAGGCAGACTCACTGCGGCGCCAGTGAGCCTTGGCAACCGCCTCCTCTACGAGCGATGTTTGCAGCCGTCTTTCTTGTCTTCTTTCTTCAGCCATCTAACTGTCGAGGCATCTGGTTCCGCGGCGGAAGCTCCTCTTTATATAGGTGTTAGCAGAAAGCCATATCCGTGTTCTGATTGGCCAATTTTTAATAGCTTCCTTTACATTACCAATCAAGTGTCAGGAACTTTCCAGTATTAAGTTACTGATATACAGTGCCGCTTCCTACATGAAGCAAGTTGAAAAAACTTGCTCATGGCGGCACCCCAGCGTCCCCAGGTAAAAAAAACCTAACGGCGGCATTTTTCCGAAGTCCCCGACTTCAATAGCACAGCGCTGTGCTACCTTGTTAAGAGCAGCGAAGCCGAGCGCCTGTGTCCGACTTAGAAGCGGAACTTCAATCACAGCAGCAGAAGCCTGGGGCAGCCGGAGCCCGGAAGTGCGGGACTGTTTGGGACAGTAACCGCCAGAGACTATATCACGCTTGGTTAACTTGCTGCAGCCTGGCAGGTCTTGTCCGGTCCCTCATCCTGGACCCTGTGTGACACTCTACTCTTATCAGTAGAAAGGGAGAAGATAAAAGATCGGTCCAGGCGATCATATCATCTTACGTACATAAGGGGGGACCTGCCATGATGCCATCCTCATCCATTGGGAGTTCAAAGGGTTAAATGGACCTTCAGGGCCCGGTAAGTACAGAAGGCTGTGTTATTACCTCAGAAGCTGCAACACCTCGGAGTTGGGGAACACGGCACACAAAACCCTGCCAGGTGAGCGATATGGCAGAACCACAATGACATTATGAGAGTGCGAACCTATAAACACCATATTATTATTAGAACTAGACACTGGCTATATCACTAGGGTCTGTGCCAGTCACTAATATCAATACTGTGTATTTACCGTATAACTGTACTACGTTACTCGGGTACCCATCATCTCCAAGCAGCACAAATCCCTAATCCTGTTAGCTCACCCTAGTACCCAGCTGGCCCTGGAACAGAGAATACAGTCATATACAATGTTCGACCTGTACCATCATGTACTGACCTGTACAATCATATATCACTACCCACACCTGTTATCATATACTGACCTGTACCATATCTATTGACCTTACCACATCATATACTGACCTGTACCATCTCATACACCTGTGTATCATATACTGACCTGTACCACATTTACTGACATGTACCCATCATATACTGACCTGTACCATCATACACCTGATATCATATACTGACCTGTACCATCATGACTGACCGGTACCATCATGGACTTACCTGTACATCAATATGACCTGTACCATTCATATACTGACCCTGTACCTAATACTGACCTGTACTATCATGTACCATCATATACTGACCTGTCTATCATACCAATATACTCTGTACCATCATATACTAACTGTACCATCATACCGCTACCATCAAAACCTGCCACCATCATATACATGCACTATCAATACCATTACCATCATACGCCTGTACCATCATATACCTGTACACATCATACTAACCTGGACTATCATTTACCATCATATACCTGTACCGGGCAGCAGCGAGAGGGGGTTAATGTAAAAGGAACAGATAGATTAGCTATTAGAAGGGGGTTAGAGGGTGGGACAATCATGTGTAGCTGTCAGTTATTATTGGGGATCCTATAGATTAGGGGCAGGTACCAGCTATCACATCATCTCTACTATGTATATACCTACCTACTACTTATCTGTGTGGTTGTCTATCTACTCAATCTTTTTGCTATAGATTGCAGCTACATGTTATCTTTCTGTGCTTGCCATTAACATGTTTCTTCACGGCTTTCTAGTTTATCCTTTATATGCCTTTTCAATATGTTTGGCTGTTACTGGGCAAGGGACATCCATTCAGAGACAGCTGCAAATTGCTGCTAGTTGCCATTAATGCAAATAAAGGGGCGACACTTTAGAACTGATTCCAACAAACATCAACAGTCTTCTCACAATTGTGTAATGCAAGGTACTGACATTCATTCAAAATTGTATTCAGTCATCAGAATCCCTTTTGAGACACCGGTGATAAGATTGTATAGACTTGTACAACCAGAGAGTTTGTGTGCTTATGGTGGCCATAGATGCTACAATAGGACTCTGTACCTGCTGATCAGACTGATACCTTACAAGTTATTAAATAAATGGTACATGTTCTGTCAATTTTAAGCTAGCTTTATGTGAATATCCACATTGTTCTGCCAGTGGATATCTAGCTACACGGAAATGTCACATGTTCAGAACTGAGGAGAGAGAGAGAGTTTGTGTGTGTTGAGAGGGGAGAGTGTGTGTGTGTGTGTGGGAGAGAGTGGGTGTGTGTGTGTGTGTGTGGGTGTGAGAGAGAGAGTGTGTGTGTGAGAGAGAGAGGGTGTGTGTGTGTAAGAGAGAGAGTGAGGGTGAGGGTGTTGTGTGTGTGTGTGTGAGAGTGGGTGTGTGTGTGTGGGTGAGAAGAGAAGAGTGTGTGTGTGTTTGAGAGAGAGAGTTTGTGTGTGTGAGAGAGGAGAGTGTGTGTGTGTGGGTTTGAGATAGTGTGTGTGAGAGTTGTTGATGTGAGATTGTGTGTGTGGTGTGTGGTGTGTGTGAGAGATAGATGATAGATAGCAGATGATAGATAGACAGACAGACAGACCAGATAGATAGATAGTTAGCAGAGATAGATAGATAGATAGATAGATAGATAATAATAAAACAGAGGTATTTTATCTAATTATATAGATAGATAATAGAGATGATAGATAATAGAGATAGATAGATAATAGAGATATGATAGACAGATAGAAGAAGATAGAAGTAGTAGAAGATAGATAGAGATAGAGAGGTGCAGAGATTAGATAGATAATATAGATAGATAAATATCAGAGATAGATAGATAGACAGATGGAAGAGATAGATAGCCGAGATATATAGATAGATTAGATACATAGATACATAGATAGATGGATAGAGAGAGATAGGATGAAGAGAGATAGATTAGATAGCTAGATGAAGAGAAGATAATAGAGATAGATATAGAATAGATAGATAGATAGCAGAAGACGATAGATATATAGATAGATAGATCAGAATAGTAAATATCAGAGATAGATAGCTAGATAGAAGAGATAGATAGATAGATAGTATAGATAGATGATGATAGATAGATAGCAGATAGATAGAATAGATAGATGATCGAATAGATAGATAGCAGAGATGATAAATATCAGAGATAGATGATAGATAGATCGATAGATAGATAGATAGATAGATTAGATAGGATAGTAGTAGCGAGTAGATGATGGAGGATGATAGATAGATGGAGAGATAAATAGACAGGACAGAGATAGGAAGATAGATAGCATGATGGATAGATTAGATAGCTAGTAAGATAGCGAATAATAGCTAGACAGAGATAGATAGATAGCAGAGATAGAGCGATAGATAGCAGAGATAGATAGTTAGACAGACAGATAGATAGCAGAGATAGATAGATAGCAGAGATAGAAAGATAGATAGATAGCAGAGATAGATAGATAGCAGAGAGAGATAGATAGCAGAGATAGACAGATAGATAGCAGAGATAGATGGATAGCAGAGATAGATAGATTAGATAGCAGAGATAGATAGATTTGATAGCAGAGAGAGATAGACAGATAGAAGAGATAGATAGATAGATCGATAATATAGATAGATAGATAGATATCAGAGATAGATAGATTGTTAGACAGATAGAAGAGATAGATAGATAGATTAGATAGATAGATAATATAGATAGATAGCAGAGATAGATAAATATCAGAGATAGATAGATAGATGATAGATAATATAGATAGATAGATAGATAGATAGATAAATATCAGAGATAGATAGATAGATAGATAGATAGATAGATAAATATCAGAGATAGATAGATAGATAGATAGATAGATAGATATCAGAGATAGATAGACAGATAGAAGAGATAGATAGATAGCAGAGGTAGATAGATAGATAATATAGTTAGATAGATAGCAGAGATAGATAAATAATCTATATAATTATATATAATCTATATATAAAATATATAATCTAGATAATAGTTAGGGCCCTGCTGAAAGAGTCTACCTTGACGTGGTAGCAGCAGGGCTTACAAATCTTTTGGCCAACATCTTTTTTACATTAGAAAGTAGGGCTTTCTAATGTAATGTACCAGTTGCACCAACATGTTTTTAGAGTTTTCTAAAAATAGAGAAGCGTATAAATAGCCATTTTCAAAAAAAAAGTATGAAATTTGCCATGCCCACGTGCTAAGCCACACCCACATGCTAAGCCACGCCCACACATTAAGCCACGCGCGCCGCTCAGTCTAGGGGCGGCATTCAAAAGTATTTTCAGGTGCCAAAAACCCTAGGGACACCCCTGCTGATATACAGTAATACACTTAATAAAACACACCAGCACACACTCAGGCACCCACATACTGCTACATACACACAATTACTTTGTTACTCACATTCTGAAATACTAACACATATCGCATATCCTAATAACACGTGTGCATACACATGCATTGATAGACACATTTAGAAATACTTTGCTAAACATTCATACACACTAGGGGTGGATTAACATCTCATGAGATATGGTGCTTTTAACAGGGCTTAAATATTGTATTAGATTTGATTGAATAATAAAAGGTGGAAACGGACTGGAAGCAAAATTCATCTGCTGCCCCCATAGGAGGACTCACTGCTTGCAGTTTCGGAAATAAAGCAAGGTTTGCGGCTTTTATGCAGCGCGTGGTTTGCAAAGAAAATCAGAATGAGAGAGGAGCGTCTTGTCTTCTAAAACATAGGTAACTTAGGAGCATTTAGGAACTTTTTAAATCAAACAGTCTCAAGGTTTTGGGTGTAATTAACTTTTTAATATAGAAAATTTTATTTGGGGGGTTGAAGATTTGCTGTGAGTTTAATTACTTCTCATTATATATTTTCTTAAGATCAATATATAGTGTGACCAGAACTAAAAGTATTTAAAAAACAAAACAGTGTCAATGTGTATTTTACCTTGTTTTTAATAAGTACAGCTGTACAAGAAAAACTGTCTGCACTGTGCATGTGCAAGGGTGATGCAATATTTTTTCTACTTAACGTTCAGGTTCTTGCAATGTAATAATCACTTAAGGTAGACTTTTAAATATTGCAAACACGTGTCACTTTACGTGGCCAAGGTCCCGCAATGCAATATGTACTTTAGTATATTATAGCATTGCAGGATCTCGGTCAGGTAAGCAGTGTGGTTTTGTGATGCTTTTACGGCCCTTAATGCAGTCCAGCCCTAATGCCAATATTCAACTGTAAGTAAAACACATCCAAAACCTCATTTTAATTTTATTCTAATTGGAATATGATGCTCCCAGGCATTTAACTTGTGGGGTGTTTTGTGCTATGGCAGATTTGCCCTTTATATTATTTTCAAAAACATTTGGAAATGAGTGTAAAGCCCACAATAAACTGATATTTCATTGCATAGTGTGGATTTTACACACATTTTATTGATCCTTAATCTCCTTGTTAATGTGTTAGGTCTGTTGGCACAATGTATGCATGTGGATGGTAAGAATAAAGTTTTATGAGCCTCCTCTGCACCTCAATTTATTTTCCATTATTTGGGTGATTTACTGACAGCTTCTATCGCTCTCCAGTACAATTGCATAAAAGCAATATTAAGTCTCTTTGCATTGTGATCCTAACTTTTACCTTTGTGGGGCTTTTATTGTAATGGTTGCAAAAGCTATGTTTTGCAGAATCCAAGCAGTCACAGCAGACCCAATCTCATCATTGGTTCTGACTGTTAAAGAGTGATGCAAATATATTGTATTAAGTGTACCATGTCAGAGCTGGGTCTGAATTGGACCTGGATCCCATCTCTAATAGCCAGGATTTCACTATCTGCTGTCTATATCTATCTTGAGCAGTTTACCAATCTTCTGGATGTTATGATCTTGTTTTTTTCTGTTCTAATGTAGCACTTTTATCCTGCTGTTTCAGGCTGAACACTTGCAGTACAGAGCTATAGAGGAGCAGCTATTTGTAATAACACTGCTGATCGATCAGGTAAGTTTTTTTTTTTCCAGTATTTTTCTATGTGTTCCAATGTATTTTTATTGATAGTGCAGTCATCTGATGCTCAAGATTCTTGTACAAGAAAGTTACGCTATTTGCTGGCGTTAAAAACTCACTTAAAGGGTATCTCCACCCATAAAATAAACTTTTAATATATGGTAGATCTAAAGTTGCAAATTAATACTTACATCCTCTTTACTCCTGTGGCTATCTTCTCCCCCTCTCTGCTAACAAGAAACAGCAGAGAGGGGCCAGACCAGCTGCCGCATCTGTGATTGACTGTTGGTCAGCCAATCACAGACGCGGCTGCTGGCTGTGAAGATAATCACAGGAGCGAAGGGCTGTAAGTATGTTTCGGCAGCTTTTTGTTTAGATCTAACTCAGCGTTTGGCGGTGGGAAAGAGAGAGCTACCATATATTAAAAGATGAGGGGCAGCCATGGGGGAAAGGGAAGGAGGGGGGAAAGGAGCTCTACTGTGCATGCCACTGTCCTTACTGAGGACAGATCAGAGGCAGAAACCTTTTGGACAGGAAAACAGCTCCTGCTAGTCAGTTTCATGGACTTTGGACAAGCAGTACAAAAGAACTATAAGGAGCAAGGATGTAAGGCCAGCACTGGGGCACTTTTTAATTTTGGGGGTGGACATGCCCTTTAAATAATATGACTTTAAGGCTGGGAACACACAGGCAGATTTTTCAGCCCTACTGTGTATTGGTTGGTCCGGCTAAAAAATCTGGAGTGATTTTGCCGGCGTCTGATGTCGGTCACCCGTTCTTCTGAATTGGAAGAATGGGTGTTCAGACATGTTGGAAAATCACTGCTGATTGTGCAGACTCATATGGACTGCATGACTAACAGCGGCAACTTTCGCTGCAACCTACTGTTTTGTCATGGCCAACCACTCACCATTGATTTTTTTATCCCGGCG
>JAACNH010001684.1:0-61581 GCA_019447015.1 Hymenochirus boettgeri | reverse complement strand
TACTATGTTACTATGTAACTGTTATACAGACATTATGGGTAGGGTATAAAGGTTGGACTAGATGGACGTATGTCTTTATACAACCTCCAATACTATGTTACTGTGTAACTGTTATACAGACATTATGGGTAGGGTATAAAGGTTGGACTAGATGGACGTATGTCTATATACAACCTCCAATACTATGTTACTATGTAACTGTTATACAGACATTATGGGTAGGATATAAAGGTTGGACCTGATGGACGTATGTCATTATACAACCTCCAATACTATGTTACTGAGGTGACTAGTTAGAGTATGTATGAGAGGACTAGTTAGATGTTGATGGGCGACTAGGTAGAGTATGGGCGACTAGTTAGTGTATTGTATGGGCGACTAGTTAGATGTATGGGTGACCAGTTAGATGTATGGGTGAACCAGTTCAGTAGATGTATGGGCGAACCAGTTAGGATGTATGTGGCGACCAGTTAGATGTATGGGCGAACTAGTTATGTATGGGCGACCAGTTAGATGTAAGAGCGACCAGTTACCAGTTGATGTATTGTATGGGCGACTGGTAGATGTATGGGTGGATAGTTAGAGTTGGGCGACCAGTTAGATGTATGGGCGACTAGTTAGATGTATTGTAGGCGAATAGTTAGATGTATTGTAATGGGCGATAGTAATGTAGGGCGACTAGTTAGATGTATGGGCGACTAGTTAGATGTTCATGGGCGACTAGTTAGATGTATGGGCAGACCCGTCACGTTAGATGTATGGGCGGACCACGTTAGCCAGTTCGATGTATGGGCGACCAGTTAGATGGATGGGCGACTACGTAGAGTATGGGTGACTAGTTAGATGGATTGTATGGGGACTAGTTAGATGATGGGTGACTAGTTAGATGTTATTGTTGGGTGACTAGTTTAGAGGTATTGTATGGGCGACAGTTAGATGTATGGGCGCCTAGTTAGATGTATGGCGACTAGTTCGATGTAGGGGCGACAGTTAGATGTGTATGGGCGAACTAGTTAGATGTATGGGTGGACTAGTTAGATGTATTGTTGGGCGACTGTTAGATGTATGGGCGATATAGTTAGATGTATGGGCGACTAGTTAGATGTATTGTATGGGCGACTGAGTTAGATGTCTGAGCGACTCAGTTAGATGTATGAGCGAACTGAGTCTAGATGTATGAGCGACCGTTTAGAATGTATGGGCGACTTACTAGTTAGATGTATGGGTGACCAGTGGGTAACAAGCAAACCTATAAAAGGCCTACCAAGGGCGAAAGGGGGCGACTATGTAATGTCTGTGGGTGGGGTGTGAGGGTGATTGCCAATCACAAGAAACATGGATACCACAGCAGGGGGTCTGCTCAGTCTGTTGTTACCCTCAATACAAATGTAATAAAGTTAGACAGGCTCATCCGTTTACCCAGAGCCCGCAATTGTCAATTCCAGATTGGGATTTACCCCCTGATGTTTCTAAGATTATGTGCTTTCCGGACAGATGTAGTGCTGTAAACGAATGTAGTCGACACTACGATTGGTCGGGAAAGACGGAAAATTCTCATGTCGGCCATTATCGAGCTCCCTTTACTTGAGTATACGATGTAAATGGTATGGACCACGAACGAGCGAGAGCGATCCCTTATACAGTGTATGGGGACAGGTTTGGGTCCTGTGTGTGCAGTGGTTCCCTTGCAATGTGCCACAGATACCAATGTGATTGAAAATATGGACAGCTCCACCCATATGTTATAAATAACAGAGACGGACTATTCGGTACACACAATAAGCCTATACCCTATACTGACGCTAAGGAACCCATATGGGCAGCTCCCACCCATATGTCTAAAATATACAGAGAAGGGGAAGGTCTGTACATACAATAAAGCATACCCTTATATGTACGTCTAAGGGAACCAATTGGCAGCTCCCACCAAATAATGTATAAACTAGACAGAGAAGAAGGATGTTCTGTACCTTTCACAATAACTATACCCTATAATGTTGTACTGGCTCTAAGGGAACCCAAATGGCAGCTCCCACCCATAGATACTATACAGAGACGGAATGTTCGTACATACAATAAGCTATTCCCTCATTACTGTACTGTTAAGGGAACCATATATGCAGACTCACACCCATATGTTTAAATATACAAGAAGGAATATTCGGACATTACGATAATCTATACCCTAATACTGTACTGTCTAAGGGAAACAATATGGCCAGCTCACACCCATCTGTATAAATAGACAGAGAAGGAATGTTTGTAACACAAATAAGCTAAACCATCATTACTGACTGTCTAAGACAAAGGGAAACAATATGGCAGCCCCACCCATATGTATAAAATATTACAGAGAAGGAATGTTCTGTACACAATAAGCTATACCCTCCTACTGTACTGTCCTAAGGGAAAACAACACGGCAGCTCCCAACCATTCTTATAATATAAATATACAGAGAAGGAATGTTTGTAACAGAAATAAGCATTACCGTCATTTTTTTAATGTACTGCTAAGGGAAACAATATGCAGCGCTAACATATGTATAAATTATACAGAGAAGCGAATGTTCTGTACATACCAATAAGTATACCGTCATACGGTACTGTCGTCTAAGGGGAAACAATATGGCAGCTCCCACCCATATTTTATAAATATACAGAGAAGGAATGTTCGTACACACAATAGCATACCCTCATTACTGTACTGTCTAAGGGAAATCAAATATGGCAGCTTCACCCATATGTATACATATACAGAGAAGGAAAGAAGGAATGTCTGTAACACAATAAGCTATACCTCATAATGTGCTGTACGAAGGGAAACAATATGGCCAGCTCCCACCATATATATGAATATACAGAGAAGGAATGTCTGTACATACAATAACTATACCCTCATACTATACTGTCTAAGGGGAATCAATATATTTGTAGATCCCAACCATATATATAAATATACAGAGAAGGAATGTTCTGTAACCCAACAAAGGCTACTATACCCTAGATACTGTACTGTCTAAGGGAAAAACAATATGGCAGCTCACACCCATATGTAAAATATAAAAATAGACAGAGAAGGAATGTTCTGTACATATACATAACTATACCCCATATACTATACGGTCTAAGGGAATCAATATGGCAGCTCCCACCCATATGCTAAATATACAGAGAAGGAATGGTCGTACATACAATAAGCTTACCCTCATACTATACTGTTACTAGGGAATCAAATATGGTAGCTCACACCCATATGTATAAATATAACCAGAGAAGGAATGTTCTACACACATTTAGGGAAATGTACAGAAAATTCCCTCCGTTTAATCGGAAAATGGAAAATAAAATCTGCATTACATTGAAATACGATATACATGGAGCAGTGAAACACACTTCTGGGCTTAATACTATTTTAATTTGGTGTGCTTTATCTGTACAAAATTTTTTTTTAGGTGGAATTGCCCTTTAATCTGTAGCACCCAATCAGATTTCATCTAACTATTGCAGTAACCAGTAAAAAGGCAAAATTTCTAATTGGTGCTGAAATGAGAAAAAGTAATAGGCACAGCATAAAACAATACACCTATAATGGGCATCAGCCCATTGATGTGAAATGTCTAAATAACGACACAATTTAGTCTAGAAAAAGGCCCACACGCCAGATGTAATACTAAGCAGTTTTATTCCTAGTAAATTATAGGTTCATAATACATCATGAGATTAGAGACTTTAAAGTAAATAGGTTGTATTTACCCTCAATGTTCTGAGCAGTAAACTAAAAATAATACAAGACGAAGATTAACCATTGTATGGACACTGTTCCTTAAAGTGTATTTTAGAAAGCAGTTTAAATGTCTCTACCCTCTCCCCATCACAATAATACAGCGTCTCCATACGATCATCTTCAAGCAGCCATATAGAAAGCCTGAAGGTCAAAGTACAGCGAAGGTCGTTATTTGTATTATCTGTAGAAGAAAACCAAGTCCATTACTTCTGTAATACACTGGGGCTGGTATACCTCAATCAGCTCTTCTGTGACATGGATATTTCCAGTCCAAGACCTCCCACACCAATGTTTTCTCCCTGCAGATTATAGAAATAAACAATCTGTGAACTCACCTACATAAGGGAATTGGAACATATTCCAATTAGATAGACATAATCACAGGGGTTCCCCTTTTCTGCATGAGCTTTACACTCCAATTTTGAATATAAACCAATCGATAGTGGATTTGGATTAACGTTGATGGGTCCCTATCAAAGGGTTAAATAGTTTGGGTATTAGGGTTACATTGTCATGTGAATATTAAAATAAACCATATAAACTATTATATAAGAATATTAAAATAAACCATTATAATTATTATCTATTTTGAAATGTACCCCTACTGCTTAAATTACAGAAAGAGATTAGAAGTCACAGAATGTTTTCTAATCCCCAATTAGACCCAAGGACCCCTCCGTGTTCAACATCCACATAATTGTCAATAATCCGTCTGTAACTGGGTTTCGTTCTGGCCCTGTCTAGGAAGATACGTCTTGTAGTGTTCAGGACCTCATCACTATCCAACACAGAGGGTTAAAAATCTCGTCCCCTTATTTGAACCTCCAGTAGTAATCACATGGCTGATCCATTCATTAGAAGACTTTAAATAGGCATTCTGCCCCATAGTACATTGGTTAATCCAATAAATAATGTGCTTAAACTCACCAGTTGTGCAATATGTAGACAAGAAAACACAGAATAAGAGAGATATTTCTGATAGGCACAATGTATCTAAAACAGAAGGAACATCTAACCTACCTACTGTCCAGTACAACTGCACCACATTACAGTAGTGTCCCTTACTATTACTAAGGTCGCTTATTGAATCCCCCACATCCAGTTGACGGGCCATGTCTTATAATGAGCCCCCCACAAGCCCAGTTGATGGCCATGTTCGTATATATTGAATCCCCAACAACCCAGTTGGACGGCCATGTTCTTATAATTGAGTCCCCAAATTCCCAGTTGATGGCCAGTTCTAATATATTGAATCCCCCCCACCCAATCCAGTTGACGGCGCATGTTCTAATATATTGAGTCCCCCACAATCCCAGTTGACGGCCATGTTCTAATTATATGAGTCCCCACACCAGTTGACGGCCATGTTCGTATATATTGAATCCCCCACAATCCCAGTTGACGGCCATTGTTCTAATAATGGAATCCCCCACAATCCCAGTGACGGCAATGTCTAAAGATTGAATCCCCCACAACAGTTGAGGACTATGTTCTAATTATTGAAATCCCCCACAATCCCGTTGACGACCATTTCTAAATATATTGGACATCCCCCAATTCCAGTTGACGACATGTCTAATATAGTGAATCCCCCACAATCCAGTTGTAACGGCCTGTTTATAATATTAACTCACCACAATCCCAGTGATGGCAATGTTCTATATATTGAATCCCCCACAATCCAGTTGACGGCCATGTTTTTCTAATATATTAATCCCCAACAATCCAGTTGACGCCGTTCAATATATTGAATCCCCCACACCCGTTTGACGACCATGTTCTAATATATTGAATCCCCCAAATTCAGTTGAACGGACCCATGTTCCTAATATATGGAACCCCACAATTCCAGTTGACGGCCATGTTCTCATATATTAAACCCCCACAACCCAGTTGTGGCCAATGTTCTAATATATTGAATCCCCACAATCCCGTTGACGGACTGTTCTAATATATAAAAATCCACCACAATCCCAGTGACGAACCATATTCTAATATATGAAATCCCCCACAATCCCAGTTGACGACCATGTTCTAATATATGAATCCCTCCCCACAATCACAGTTGACGACCATGTTCTAATATATTAAATTCCCCACAATCCAGGTGACGGCCATGCTAAATATATTGAATCCCCCACAATCCCAGTTGATGCTGGCCATGTTCTAATATATGAATCCCCCACAAATCAAGTTGACAGCCATGTTCTAATATATTGAATCCTCCCACAATTCCAGTTGACGGCCATGAGTTTGACTATATTGATCCCCCACAACCCAGTTGATGGCCATGTTCTAATATATTGAATCACCCACAGATCCCAGTTGGATGGCCATTGTTTAATAGATTGAGTCCCCCCAATCCCAGTTGACGCCAGGTCTCTAATCTATTGAGTCACCACAATCCCAGTTGACGGACCAGCTTCTAATATATTGAATCGTCCACAAATCCAGGTTGACGGCCATGTTCTAATATATGAATCCCCACAATCACAGTTGACGGCCATTATTCTATATATTGCATCCCCACAATCCAGTTGACGGCAATGTTCATTCATATATTGAATCCCCCACAATCCCAGTTGACGGCCTGTTCTAATATATGGAATCCCCACAATCCGTTAACGGCCACATGTTCTAAATATATGAGTCCCCCACAATCCCAGGTTGACGGCCAGTTGCTAATATATTGAATACCCCACACCAGGTTGACGGCCATTGTTCTAATAATTGAATCCACAATTCCCAGAGGTTGATGGCCAGGTTTAAGATATTGAATCCCCCACATCCAGTTGATGCCATGTTAATATGCTTGAACCCCCAATCACAAGTGGAGGCCATGTTCTAATATATGAATCCCAACAACAATACCAGTTGACGGCATGTTCTAATATATTGTCCCCCACAATCCAGTGACGGCCATGTTCTTAATATATTGAATCCCCCACAATCCCAGTTGACGGCAATGTTCTAATATATTGACATCCCCACAATCCCAGTTGACGGCCAATGTTCTAATATATGAATCCCCCACAATCCCAGTTGACGGCCATGTCTAATATATTGAATCCCCCACTAAATCCAGTTGACGGCATGTTCTAATATATTGAGTCCCCCCACAATCCCAGTGAGGCAATGTTCTTAATATATTGATCCCCACAATCCCAGGTGATGGCCATGTTCTAAATATTGAATCCCCCACAATCCAGTTGACGGCCATGTTCTAATACTTATACCCCACATCCCAGTTGACGGCCCTGTTCTTAATATATTGAATCCCCCACAATTCCCAGTTGAGGCTATTTCTAATATATTGCAATCCCCACAAATCCCAGTGAGGCCAGGTTCTAATATATTGAATCCCCCACAATCACCGTTGATTGGCAATGTTCTAATATATTGAATCCCCCACAATCCCAGTTGATGCCATGTTCAATATATGAATCCCCACCATCCACAGTTGATGGCTAGTGTAATATATGAATACACTCCCATCTTGATCCATTTGAAGTACAGATCCACGTAAATTCAAGATTAATAATAAGTAAATTTGCTGCTGGGACATTTTCTGTTGTGTTTATGTTCTTTCAAGCTTGAAATTGTTTTGGATTCTTCCTGATCATAATTAGGGGGTTCCGTACCTTTATTGCTGGCGAATTAAAACAGAATGGATGTGCCTCAGGCACTGACAATTTTGATTAGGAGCGATAGTGTGTGGTGCATGATGGAGAAAACAAATAGAAAGCTGTGATGATGAAGCCAGAAATCCAAGCGACCACATTAGCAAGCAATGCCGGTTGCCCCAAATTATTTTTATCGGTCTTTTCCAAACCTAGCCGATTGCATGAAAACAGTTTCCATAGAATGAAATCCAGCCATTTATGTTGACGCTTTGTTGAAGAAGAAATTTATCACAGTCCTTTGCCCGGCACAAGGGAGTTTACCATTCACCCGCTGCCAAACTACCCAGTGTCTCAGAATTGTACAAGATTTAAATCTAAACCAGGGCATATGAATGTTCGATTGGGGTACTGAAGTAATGACATTAGTCGTCAGGGTACGCCCCATTTGATAAGTTGTTAAAAGGTCAAAATCTTCTCTATAATTTGTCACTTGTTTGGCTATAACCTTGTTATGTCTTTTCCTTACAGGGGTGAAATGAAAACGGACCAGCGAAATGGAGAATTTGCAGCATTCCATTCTTTCTTGACAAGCGTTCCTAATCTTGGCTAAGAGAGATTATCCATCAATTGGACTGGGCTTGCAGGGGGTGTTTGTTGAACTCGCTCTCTCTGTAATCTATCTCTCTGTCACTATCTCTCTATCGTCTCTCTCTCTCTCTCTCTGTATATACTATCTCTCGGTCTATCTCTCATCTATTGATAATATCTATCTCTATCTGTCCCTCTCTAATCTCTTCTATGATATTATCTATAATGTCCCTCTCTCTCTCTCTGTAATCTAAGCTCCTGTCCCCTCTGTCTCTGTATATCTATCTCTATCTGGCCCTATCGCTCTCTGTTATATTATTTCTATCTGTCCCTCTCTTCATTGGATATCTATCTCTATCTGTCCCTCTCTCTCTATCTGGATATCTATATCTATCTGTCCCTCTATCTCTCTCTCTCTTATCTCTGTTTATATCTATCTTCTCTGTCCCGCACTACTCTCTCTCTATGTATATAGATTCTTGTCCCGCTCTATCTCTCTCGGGATATCTATCTATATCTGTCCCTCTCTCTCTCTCTGTATATCTATTCTACTGTCCCTCTCTCTCTATCGTAGATCTATCCCTTATCTGTCCCTCTATCTCTCCTCTCTCTCTGTATATCTTATATCTTGTACCGATCTCTCTCTCTCTGTTATATCTATCTCTCTGTCCGCCTCTCTCTCTCTAGTATATCTATCTATCTGTCCCGCTATCTCTCTGTATATCTATCTCTATCTGACCTCTCTCTCTATATGTTATTATCTCTATCTGTCCCTATATATATCGGTATATCGATCTCTATATGCCCTCTCTCTCTCTGTATATCTAGTCATCTGTCCCTCTCTCTCTCTGTTATTCATCTATATTAGTCCTATCTCTCTCTGTATATCCTATACTCATCTGTCCCTCTCTCTCTTGGATATCTATCTCAGATGTCCATCTCTCTCTCTGTATCTCTATCTCTATCTGTCCCTCTCTCTCTCTCTCTGATATCATCTCTATCTGGTCCCTCTCTCTCTACTGGTATATCTATTCTCTATCTGTCCCTCTCTCTCTATCTGTATATCTATATCTATCTGTCCCGCTCTCTCTCTCTCTTGTATATATATCTCATATGTCCCTCTCTCGCTCTGTATATCTATCTTCTATCTGTCCCCCTCTCGTCATCTGTATATCTATCTCTATCTGTCCCCCTATCTCTCTCTTGTATATCTATCTCTATCTGTCCTCTCTCTATGTATTATCTATCTCTATCTGTCCCTCTCTCTCTCTGTATATATATCTTATCTGTACCCCTCTCATCTGTATATCTAATCTCTATCTTTCCCTTATCTTCTCTCTGTATATAAATATATCTGCTCCATCTCTCTCTGTATACTATCTCTATCTGTCCTCTCTCCTCTTGTATATCTATCTCTATCTGTCACTCTCTCTCTCTGTATATCTATATCTATCTGTCCCTCTCTCTCATGTATATTCTATCTATATCTGTCACCCTATCTCTCCTCTGTACTATACTACTCTTTGCAATCGCTCGATGTTATCTATCTCTATCTGCCCTATCTCTCTCTGTCTACGATATCTATCTGTCCCCTATCTCTCTATCTGTTAATCTATCTCTATCTGTCCCTCTCTCTCTCTGTATATCTATCTCTATCTGTTTTTTTCACCTCTCTTCTCTCTGTATATATCTATTCTTCTATCCTTGTCCATCTCTCTCTCGTTATCTCTATCTCATATGTTATCTCGATCTCCTTGTATATCTATCTCTATCTGTCCATCTCTCTCTGTCTATCTATCTCTATCTGTCCCTCTCTCATCTTCTCTGTATTCATCTCTATCTGTCCCCTCTAGCTCTATGTTATATAGATCTCATCTGTCCCTCTCTCTCGCTGTATATATATATGTCTATTTCTGTCCCTCTCTCTCTATATTTTATATCCTATCTCGATCTGTCCCCTCTCTCTCTCGTATATCTATCTCTATCTGTCCCCTCTCTCTCTCTTATACTCTATCTATATCGTCATCTCTCTCTCTCTGTCTATATATCTCTATCTGTCCCCCTCTATCTCCTCTGTATATCTATCTCTGATCTGTCCTCTCTCTCTCGTTTATCTATCTCTAATCTGTCCCCATCTCTCTCTATGTTATATCTATCTCTTCTGTCCCCCTCTCCTCTCTGGATATCTAATCTCTATTCTGTCCCTTCTCTCTCTCTGTAGATCTATCTCTATCTGTCCCTCTCTATCTCTGTATATCTTATTTCTCTATGTCCCTCTCTCTCTCTGTTATATCTAATCATATCTGTCCCGCTCCTCCTGTATATCTATCGCTATAGTCCCTCTCTTATCTCTGTTATATCTATCTCCTATATGTACCCTCCTATCTCTGATATCTGATCTCTTATATGTCCCTCTCTCCTCTGTTATATCTATCTCTATCTGTCCCTTCTATCTCTGTATTAATCTATCTCTATCTGTCCCTCTCTATCTCTGTTATATCTATCATCTATCTGTCTCGTAACTCGCTCTATCTTGCTATTATCTATCTATATCTGTATCTCTCCTCTCTCTGTATATCGATCTATATCGTCATATCTATCTATTGTATATCTATATCGATCGTCCTCTCTCTCTATATGTTACTATCATCGCTTATCTGTCCACCTCTCTATCTCTGTATATCTATCTCTATCATGTCCCTCTCTCTCTCTGTATATCTACCTCTTATATTGTCCCTCTCTATCTGTATATACTATTCTATCTGTACCTCTCTCTATCTGTATATCTATCTCTATCTGTCCCTCTCTGATCTGTAGATCTAATATATATGTTTCCATCTCTCTCTTGTATATATATCTATCTGTCCCTATCTCTCTCTGTTATATTATCTCTATTATTCCCTCTCTCTCTATGTCTATCCTATCTCTATCTGTCCATCTCTCTCTGTATATCTATCTTATCTGTCTCTCTCTCTCTGGAATATATCTATATCTGTCCTCTCTATCTCTCTGATATCTATCTCATCTGTACCTCTCTCTCCTGTATATCTATCTCTATCTTTCACTCTCTACTCTCTGTTATCTATATCGATCTGTCCCTCGCTCTCTGTATAATCTATCTCTATCTGTACATATATCTCTGTATATCTATCTATATCTGTCCCTCTCTCTCTTGTATATATATCATCTATCCATGTCCTTTCTCTCGCTGTATATATATCTATCTGTCCATCTCTTCTATATGTATATCTATCTATATCTGTCACCTCTATCTAGTATATATCTATCTCTCTGTCAGATATCTCTCTCTATCTGTTATATATATCTCATATCTGCCCCCCGCTATCTCTGATATATCTATCTCTCTGTCCCCTCTCTATCTCTGTATTTATCTATCTATATTTGTCCATTCTCTCTGTTATCTATCTCTATCTGTCCTATCTCATATCTGTATATCCTATATATCGTCCCATCTCTCTCTATGTATATCTAATCTATATCTGTCCCCCTCTCTCTCTCTGTATATCTATCTCTATCTGTCCCCTCTCTCTCCTGTATACTCTATCTCTATCTGCCATCTCTCTCTGTATATCTATTCTATCTGTTCCCTCTTCTATGTATATCTTATCTCTATTGTCTCCTTCTCTGTATATCTATCTCTATCTGTCCCGCTCTCTCTCTCTTGGATATCTATATCTATATGTCACGCTCTCTCTTCTCTGTTATACTATCTCTATCTGTCCCGCTCTCTCTATCTCGTATATCTATATCTTATATGTCCCGCTCTCTCTTCTGTTATATACTATCTCCGAATTGTACCTCTCTCTCTGTATATCTATATCTATCTGTACCTCTCTCTCTCTGTCATATCTATCTATATTGTCCTCTCTCTCTCTCTGTATTCTATCCTTATCTGCATCTACTCCTGATGATATATTCTATCATCTTCTGTCCCTCTCTCTCTCTCTGTATACTATCTACTATCTGTCCCCCTCTCTCTATCTCTCTGATATATAATCTATATATGTCCCATCTCTCGCTGTATATCTATCTCTATCTGTCCCTCTCTCTCTATATGTTATATATATCTCTATCTGTCCCTCTCTCTATCTCTGTATATCTATCTCTATCTGTCCCTCTCTCTCTCTATGTTATATATATCATATCTGTATCTCTCTCTCTCTGTATATAATTCTATCTGCCCGCCTCTTCTCTCTCTGGTATATCTATCTCTTCTGTCCCGCTCTCTCTCTCTCTGTATATCTATCTCTATCTGTCCTTATCTCTCTCTGATATCTATCTATAATGTCCAATCTCTATCTCTGTATATCTATCTCTATCGGTCTCTCTCTCTCTCTGTATATCTAGATCATCTGTCAAGCTCCTCTCTTCTCGTATATCTATCTCTATCTGTCTCTCTTCTATCTGTATAATACTATCTCTATCTGTCCGCTCTCTCTCGCTCTCTGTAATACTATATCTATCTGTCCCTAGCTCTCTCTATCTGTAATCTAATCTATATCGTCCCTTATCTCTCTATCCTGTAATCTATCTCTATCTGTCCCTCTTATCTCTATCTACTTGTATATCTATATCTATCTGTCCACTCTCTCTCTCTTCTTATATCTATCTATATTGTCCCTTCTCTCTTATATTTCTATATATATCTATCTGTCCCTCATATCTCGCTCTTCTCTCTATGTATATCTTCTCTATCTGTTCTCTCCCTATCATGAATATCTATCTATATCTGTCTCTCTCTCTCTCTGTATATCTATCTATATCTTTACTCTCTCTCTCTATCTGTAGATCTATATCTATCTGATCCCCATCTCTTCTCTGGATATATATCCTATTGTCCCTCTTCTATGTGGTATCTATTCTATCTGTCCCTCCGCTCTCTTGTATATCTATCTCTATCTGTATATATCTCTCTAGTATATAATCTATATCGCTCTCATCTCTGTATATCTTATCTCTAATCTGTCCCTCTCGCTCTCTGTATATCATATCTTATCTGTCCCCCTCTCTCTCTGTATATCTATCTCTATCGGTCCCCTCCTCTCTGTAATATCTATATCTATCTGTCCATATCTCTTCTCTGGATATCTATCTATATCTGTCTCTCTCTCTCTCTCTGGATATCTACTCTATCTTCTCTCTCCTCTGTACTATCTATCTCTATCTGTCCTACTCTCTCTGTATATTATCTCTATCGTCCCTCTATCTCTCTCTATGTCGATTATCTCTATCTGTCTCTCTCTCTGTATATCTATCTCATCTGCTCTCCGATTCTCTCTGTATATCTATCTTATCTGTCCCAATCTCCTCTCTCTCTCTGCATATATCTATCGCTATGCTGCCCCCTCTCTGTTATCTATCTATGTCCCTCTTCTCTCTAGGTATATCTAGCTTCTATCTGCCATCTCTCCGCTCTCTGTATATCTATCTCTATCTGTCACTACTATCTCTATCTGTATATCTATCTCTGTAACATCTCTATCTCTATGCCTATATCTATCTCGATCTTGTCCCTCTATCTCTCTCTTGTATATCTATCCTATCGTCCCTCTCTTCTCTACTCTCTATCTAGATATCGATCTCTATCTTATCTCTTCTCTCGCTGAATATATATCTCTATCTGTATCTATCTCTATATGTATTGGTATCTCTATTTTACCTCTTCTCGATGTATATCTATCAACATATGTCACCCATTATCTCTCGTATATCTATCTATATCTGTCCCCCTATCTCTGGGTATCTATTCTCTATATGTCCCTCTCTCTCTCTCTCTCTATCTGTATATCTAATTCTCTATCTGTCTCTCTCTCTCTCCTGTCTGTATATCTATCTCGATCTGTCCCTCTCTCTCATCTCGTGTATATCTATCTCTATATGTCCCTCTCTCTCTCTCTTCTCTCTTCTGTATATATAATCTCTATCTGTTCTCTCCTCTCTCTGAAATCATCTTATCTGGTATCTCTCTTCTTGTATTATTATCTCTATCTTTCCATCTCTCTCTTGTATATAGATCATCTATCTGTCACCCCTCGCTCTGTATATCTATCTCTATCTGTCACCTATCTCTGTGTTATCTAAATCTATCTGTCCCTCTCTCTCCTCTCTATCTCTAGTATATCTATCTCTATCTGTCTCTCTCTCTTCTCTGTATATCTATCTATATCTTGTCCCTCCTGTTATTCGCTGTTATTCTATCTCTATATGTCCCTCTATCTCTCTTTGTATATCTATCTTATCTTTACATCTCCTCTGTATATATATCTCTATCTGTCCCCCTATCTCTGTATGATCTATCTCTATAGTCCCTCTTCTCTGTGATCTATATATATATGCCCTCTCTATCTCGCTCTCTCTCTGCTATATCTATCTCGGTTCCCTATCTCTGCTCTCTCTGTAGATATATATCTATCTGGTCCTCACTCTATATATTCTGTTATATCTTTCTTTTTTAATCTTGTCCCTCTCTTCTATCTCTCTAATCTATGTATATCTATCTCTACTGTCTCTATCTCTCTCTGAAATCTATCTCTATCTTTCTCTCTCTCTCTATGATATCTATCTCTATCTTTCCCTCTCTCTCTCTGTATAATATATCTCTATCTTTCCCTCTCTACCTCTATGTTTATATCTATTCTATCGTCCCCCTCTCTCTCTGTATATCTATCTCTATCTGTCCTCTCTCTCTGTTATCTATCCTATATGTCTCTGCTCTCTACTCTTCTCCTCTGTAGATCTATCTCTATCTGTCTCTCATCTCTCTATGTATATCTATTCTCTATCGTCTCTCTCTCTATGTATATCTATCTTATCTGTCCCTCTCTCTCGCTGTATATCTATTATCTATCTGTCCCCCTCTCTCTCTGTATACTATTCTATCTGTCCTCTCTCTATCTGCTATTCTTCTCTATCGTCCCTCTTATATTCTTATATCTATATATTATCTGTCCCCCTCTATCTCTGTATATCTATGCTCTATCTGTCACATCTCTAATTATTCTGTTATCTTATCTCTATCTGTCCCTCTCTCTCTCTCTCGTATATCTATCTGTTCTGTCACTCATTCTCTCTGTATATCTATCTCTATCTGTCCCTTCTCATCTCGGTATATCTATCTCTATCTGTCCCTCTCTCTCATCTCTCGTAGATCTATCTATATCTGCCCTCTCTCTCGCTCTCTGTAATCTCTCTTATCTGTCCCTCCTGCTCCTGTATATCTATCTCTAGCTGTCCTATCTCTCTATATGTTAATATATCTTATCGTCCCTCTCTTTCTCTCTCTCTCTCTTGTCATATCTATCTCTATGTCTCCGTCTCTATGTATATCTATCTCTATAGTAATCTCTCTCTCTCTCTGATATATCTATCTCTATCGGTCCACTCTCTCTCTCTCTGTAGATCATAGCTATCTGTCCCTCTATCTATGTATATCATCTCTATCGTCCCTCCTCTCTCTCTGTAGATCGATCTCTATCGGTCCCTCTCTCTCTATATTGATATCTATCGCATCTGTCCCATCTCTATCTATGTAATTTCTATCTCTTATCTGTTCTCTCTCTCTGTATATCTATCTCTATCGGCCCCTCTCTCTGATATCTATCCTATTCTGTCCCTCTCTCTCTCTATATGTAATCTATCTCTATTGTCCCTCTCTCTCTAAGCTCTGTATATCTATCTCTGTCCCTCTCTCTCTTGTATATCTCTCTCATCTGCCCTATCTCTATATCTTATATCTATCTTGTCCCTCTCTCTCTCTCGTATATCTATCTCTATCTGTCCCCTCTCTCTCTTCTCTCTGCTATATCTATCTCTATCTGTCACTCGGCTCTCTCTCTCTGTATATCTATCTCCTATCTGTCCCTCTCTCTCTCTCTCTGTATATCTATCTAGATCGTACCCCTCTCTCTCTCTGTATATTTATCTATATCTATCTGTCCCTCTCTCTCTGTATATCTATCTTATCTGTTCCCTCTCTCTCCTTGTATATCTATATTCTATCTGTCCCACTGCTCTCTCTCTCTGTATATCTATCTCTATCTGTCCCTATCTCTCTCTCCTCGTGTAATATCTATTCTCTATCTGTCACCTATATCTCTGTATATCCTATTCTATCTGTCGCCCCTCTCTCTATCTCTGTATATCTAACCATCTGGTCCCTTCTTCTCTCTCTCTCTGTATATCTACTCTATCTGTCACCCTCTACTCTCTCTCTGTATATCCTTATCTATGTCCCTACTCTCTCTCTCTTGGAATCTATCTACTATCTGTCCCATCTCTCTGTCTGTATATCTACTCTATTCTGTCCTCTCTCTCTCTCTCTGCTATATCATCTCTAATCTGTCCCTCTCTCTCTGTATATCTATCTCATCTGTCCCGCTCCTCTGTATATCTATCTTTTTTTTCTATTCTGTCCCTCTCTCTCTACTCTCTCGGTATATTATATCTGTCTATATCGCCTCTAGTTTGTTATTTACTCTCTCTTTCTGCCTCATTGATATGTCTCTGTCTCTATCTGTCTATATCTATATAACCGGACTTACCATCTATCTACCTATTATATGTGTATCTATCCTCTGCATGTGTCTCTTCTCTCTATCTATCTACTTATTAACTGTGATCTTCTATCTATCCTCTCTTTCTATGTATTCTCTATCATCGCCAGTGTAGACGTTTGTGTACCAGAGCGGCAGGGGGCTGCTGTTTCGTTGCCGACGGCCAGTGCGTGTGTATGGAGTCATCGCAGGCGTGTGCGAGTGCACCAGAAATCTTAGGGCAGAAAATCCAGAAGAATAAAGTGATTAGGTCTCGGGGGGCCATTCTTTTAGGTACAGTTGCTTAAAATATTCGGGGCACTTGCCAAATATACCTCGGCAAGTGCCCCAAATGTTTTAACCTAGATACGCCATGCATTGACTGGATGAATGAATATTACAGATATTACCATGACCTGGATGGATGAATGAATATTACAGATACTTATACCAGACTTGGATGGAATGAATATTACCGATATACCATGACTGATGGATGAATAGACAGATATACCATGACCTGGAGAATGAATATTACAGATATACCGTGACGGGATGGATGAATCTTACAGATATACCGTTGACCTGGATGGCTGATGATGGATTGGAATATTACATAGCAAGATATACCGTGACCTGGATGGATGAAATTACAGACTACCGGACCTGGTTGAATGAATATTCCAGAATCCGTGACCTGGATGATGAATATTACAGATATACCGTGACCTGGATGGATGATATTACAGATTATTACCGTGGACCTGGATGGGATGAATATTTACAGATTACCGTGACCTGGATGGAGGAATATCTACAGATATACCGTGACCTGGATTTGATGAATATTACAGATTACAGTGACCTGGATGGCAGGAATATACAAGATATACGTGACCTGGATGGATGAATATATACAAGATATACCGTGACCTGGATGGATGAATATTACAGAATACCGGGAACCGGATGATGAATATACAGATCTACCGGACCCCTGGATTGATGAATTTACAGATATACCGTGACCTGGAGGATGAATATTACAAAGATATACCGTGACCTGGATGGATGACTATACAGATATACCGCTGACCTGGATGGATGAATATTACAGATTATACGTGACTGGATGGATGAATATTACAGATATACCGTGAACCGGATGGATGAATATTACAGATATACCGTGCCCTGGATGAATGAATATAACCGATATACCGGTGACTGGATAATGAATATACAGCATATACCGTGACCGGATGAGATATATAACAGATATACCTGGACCTGGATGGATGAATATTCAGAGATTACGTGATCTGGAGGATGGAATATTAAGATATACAGTGACCTGGGTGGATGAATATTACAGATATTACCGTGACCTGGGTGGGATGAATATTACAGATATACCGTGACCTGGATGGATAAAGATTACAGATATACCGTGACCTGGATGGTGATATTACAGAGATACATTGACCTGGATGAATGAATATACAGATATCCCGTGTGACCTGGAATGGATTGAATATTACAGATATACCGTTGTCTGGATGGAGAATATTACAGATATACAGTACCGGGATGATGAATATTAAGATATCCCGTTGACCTTGATGGATGATTTACAGATATACCGTGACTGGATGGATGAATATTACAGATATACAGTTGACCTGGATGGATGAATATTACAGTCTACCGTGACCTGGATGGATGAATATTAAGATATACCGTGCCTGATGGCCCATGAATATTACAGATATACGTGACCTGGCATGGATGAATATTACATATATACCGTGACCTGGATGGTATGAATATTACAGATATACCGCTGACCTTGGATGGATGAAATATACAGATATACCGTGACCTGGTATGGATGAATATTACAGATATACCGTTGACCTGGGATGAATGACTATTACAGATATACCGTTGACCTGGATTGAATGAATATTACAGATTATACCGCCCGGATGAATGAATATACGATAATATACCGTGACCTGGATGGAGTGAAATTAAGATATACCTTTTTGACCTGGATGGATGAATATTACAGATTACCATGACCTGGATGAATGAATATACAGGATATACGGGACCTGGATGAATGAACTATGACAGATATACCTGACCTGCGATGGATGAATATTACAGAATATACGTGCCTGGATGGATGAATCTTACAGATATACCGTGACCTGGATCGAATGAATATTACAGATATACAGTGACGGATGAAGAAATTACAGATGATACCGTGAACTTGGATGGATGATATTACAGATTATACCGTGACCTGGATGATGAGATTACAGATATACCATGACCGGGATGGAATAATATTAACAGATTACCGTGACGTGGTAATGATGAATCTCACAAGCAAATGGCTACACCATTATTTTCCCCATGCTACACAGATTGGCAGAACTTCTTACTTCTGACATTTGCAGGCTGCAGATATGGGCTTCTAACGATTGATCTATAAGGGATAATGTGCCCCTTACAGGTAATATAAGGGCTATTATGCAAAGAGGAGTTCCCTGACCATATAAAAGCATGAGGCCATAGGCGGCAAATAGCCGTATAATAGCCGTATATTACACTGTAAGGGCGAATTATTTATTATATACACAAGTTTTTATTTAAATAAGTACAGTGATAATAGCTGGTGTGTGAAAAAGAATTTATTTAACTTTTTTAAGTTAGATTTTTTAAATTGCATGTTTGATGTAATGGTTTGTTTTTTTTTATACATAACATTAAAAAAACATGTAATTAAAAGTTTAACATATATCTAAAATCTGTATCGTAGATTATGTTGAAACATCATTGTTAAATGTTAAATAGTAAATTAGTCAGATCAGGATGTTTTTGTTTTTTAGGTTTATTACACTTGTTTTGTTTATAGGCTTTATGTTTACCGTTTATAATTTTGGTTTATTCTGTTTGTTGGAAGAATGCGTGTGCGCGCCAGGCTGATCCGAGCGTGCCCGCCTATTACTTGAGATTTATTTCCCAATGTACGTAAGGGATGGTTAAATGAGTATGCGCGCCGGAGTATGTGCCTGTGTTGCACGGCTGTGTGATCGATCCTGTGCAGCTCTGTGTGGACATTGATTTTGTGAATGTTCGATTCCGGGGTGGCTGGATAAGAGTTGGACAATGTTTTATGTTATATTAGGAATGCGAAGTGCAGTGGCATAAATATGAAATAGTCATCAGTGACATACTGAGTGATTAATAAGGATTCGCGCCACTGCAGCTCTCCATTGAAAGTGCAGGACTTGGTATTATATAGTTTCCCATAACATACAAACTAATGAAATCTGAGTAAAGTTTCATTACGTCAACTACAGAGGGTAAACATACAACATTCTGGGGCTTAGAAAGAAACCAAAATCATTTTGTATACTGCAAAGACCACCATCCTTGTTTAATCATGACGTTACCCTGACACATCCTGACGTGGGGCCCAAGGTATATTAATATATATGGTGTATGTTATAGATACAGGATAGCGAAAGCCTTACTTAAGGAAAACATGGCTTTTTTTTGGGGTAGGGTACTATTGTGTGATGCAGTAAGCTTCTGTAATGGGCCTACTGTATTAACGCTATGTATATTGTGTAGACCTACTGAAGTAGATTGTAGATAGTGGCAGCCATGCTGGTATTATAAAGTATGGGTGGGGTTACATAGTTTGAATTGTGGTTTAGACTAGATTGATAAAGCTGGGGCTCTGGTTGTGGATAAAAGATATTGTTGTACTTTCTACCAGAGATGTGTTTTCATCTACAACCTGCCCTCCAACGGCTTTATATTCCTCTGTTGGGAGATGAAAAAAAGATACAGAAAACCACTGATATTTAATAGATAATCAGGGTTATCCAATAAAAGATTACTTATGGTTAAAAACTGGTGTCTAATTTTGCCAACCCCCACACCAATCAAGAGTTGGCTTTCAAATGTTAAATAACATCTGATTGTTGGGGCAAAATTAGCACATTTTTTTAACCATAAGAACTTGTATGAAATCTCCTTATAATATTCAATATAGACAGAAATAGGAGATATGAGTGGGTCTGGGTTTTTATAGCAGTATCGTCTCTTGTTAAATGGGTCTATTAATTACCATATAAATGATAATTTCTATCTCATAATGATATTATTATACCATTATAATGATCATGTCTATCATCAATAATGATATTATTGAACTAAAGCCAGTTTCTGGAGTGGTGGTATTCTTTCAGGAGTAACATTTTTAGTTACATTATGACATTTGGGGATAAGGAATACTGGGATTCAAAATTCCAAACTTACTGAACCCTACAGTTCCCTTTAACACTTGGAATTAAAACTCATGCAATGGCCCTGATCATTGAAACTCATTAGCACAAGTAAACCTGATTGTGATTGTATCACATGAGTATAATGACAAGTTGCACAGATTACCTGTAAGTCTTTACACTATTAAAATTAAAAGAGCTGTCTTACCTTTTGCCGCAACAAACTATGTTTGACGTATTTAAATGACTTTTCGAGCGCTTTTTTAAAACCTTTCCAGCCCATCTTTGGAATTACCGTTGGGTTTAAGGTTTCGTTTTCTTCTATTTTTAAAGAAACTGCAAAAAAATGAAAAAAAACCTTACCCATAAGTCTGTATTAACAGTTACATAGTAACATAGTATTGGAGGTTGTTATAAAGACAATACGTCCATCTATCCAAACCTTTATACCACCTAACCCATAAGGTCTGTCAACAACATTATTAGTAAAATGTATTGAGGTTGTATAAAGACTTACACCCATCTAAGTCCAAAACTTATACCCTACCTAATGTTGTAAACATGATTATGTAACATAGTATTGGAGGTTGTATAAAGCAACACCCATCTAGTCCAACCTTATACCCTACCCATAATCCTATATAACATTACAATAGTAATAGTATTGGAAGGTGTATAAGAACTATACATCCACACTAGTCCCACCTTTATACCCTCACCCATAATGTTGTATAACAGTTACATAGTAACATAGTATTGAGGTTATATCAAGACATTAATCCATCTAAGTCCATCTTTATACCTATACCCATAATGTCTGCTAACAGTTCATAGTAACATAGTATGGTGAGTTGTATAAAGACATACGATCCATACTAGGTCCATCCTTATACCCTCCCACTAATGTCTATGTAAACACTTCAAGAACCATATGTATTGGAGGTGTATCAAAGACATACGTCCATCTAGTCCATCGTTTATACCTACCTACCCATAAATTGTCTGTATACGGTTACATAGTAAACATAGTATTGGAGGTTGTTAAAAACATACATCCATCTCAGTCACACCTTTATACCCTACCAAATTCTGTCATAACAGTTACATTGGTAACATAGTATTGGAGGTTGTAAAGACATAACGTCCATCGAGTCCAACCTAGTATACCCTACCCAAAATGTTGTAACATTACATATTCATAAATGCCGCGTATTTGCTTCTTAGCGAGTAGTGCACCTTTAATGATTGGTTAAACATGATCATTTAAATCGAACATTAATTCGGACGGTTATACATTCGTTTGTAGTAAAATTTACGAATATGTTTTGTAAATGATGTTATCGTAACCTTTACGCCCAACCTAGAGTACTATTGCGAACGTCGTCATAAATTGCATCGGATCTCGTACTTAACTAACCTGCGGTAACGTAAAAGGCCGATTTTTTTTGGTGATAGTGACATGTTTTTTAACAAAAGCCAATTCCCACCTAATCCTCAAAGTAGGCAGCGGAAGTTTGCCAATGAATTTACCTAATTAGTATTATGACTGATTACAGCCTGTATCTCGGTACAATGTAGGTAGTATTCTGCTCATTGTTTGCCTTTATAGTGGAAGCGCAGTGGGCAGATTTTGTGCCCCTAAAAGTAAGAACTATATACCATATGGAGTTATTATCTATAATATCTCATAGTCTCCACTCTATGTCCACCGGTCGCCCAATGCCCCTTACAATGGCTTGAAATGACACCTGTTAACAATTCAAATTGGCAGTCTTCCTCCATATCCCCAAACCCTATACACATAAGGAATAGTGATGGACGAACTTATGACAGTTTAAACTCCAACTTGTATAAAGTTTGGCAGTTCGGAAAAGGACCCATTAAAGTCCAATGGAGAGTTGTATTGTCGACAATGTCTGGATGATTGTAAGCTAAAGTAACAATGGAATTTACTGTAAAATGGCTGTGGCACTGGGGGAAAATGGTCTGGGCAAACATGTCACTGTCACAAAACACTTTAAACACTTCTTACTTTAGTTGGGCAATTGTTGGGTTTCTGCAGCACATCCCAAGTGTAACCGACCGATACTTTTGAGCGGTTGCGAAATCGACGATAAAACATCAAGGTTACCGAAAAGTTCGAAGGCTACATTCGAGAGTTAGCAAACGATACATTCTGGGTTAGCCGATACAATCCGTACATGCCGAGGGTACCGAAAAACATGATACTTTCAGGGGTTAGCGAAAACACGCAACGATACTTCTAGGGTTAGCGAAATATGATCCGTACTGTGAGGGTCTACCGAAAACCAATGTACATCGAGGGTTAACGAACGCATCCTAATTCGAGGGTTACCGAAAACCAACAATACATCTAGGGTTAGCGAAAACGATCATAACATTCGAGGGTTACCGAAAACCAACGATACATTCTTAGGGGTTAGCGAAAAACGATCCATACATCGAGGGTTACCGAAAACAACGATACATTCTAGGGTTCGCGAAAACGATCCATACATTCAGGAGGTTACCGACAACCAACGATACATTCTAGGGTTACGAAAACGATCCATACATTCGAGGGTTACCGCAAAACCAACGATAATCTAGGTTAGCGAAAAACGGATCCATTACATTAGAGGGTTACCGAAAACAACGATACTTCTGTGGCGAATGCCCTACAAACCAAAACAATATTGAACAACCTAAAAAGTCCACACCCAACCTGACTTCTACTGTGTTTATCTTTCCGCTTCTTGCTTTGTACATTGTTATTGGCGCCTTGGCGCAATTTGTAAGAGGGGAAAAAAAAATCCTAGCTGTCTAACAAAACAATATCTTTTAAAATTGGGTTCCTTTGAGGAATAAATTATAATTCATCCATATAAATCATTATCACTGAAATATCTGCTGCGATTTGCGCTCCATAATATCACTCAGCCGCATTCATCTTATATATAACCTAGCGTTCATCTCCCAGCACGCATGGTTTTCGGGGATCTAACAGACGTAAGAGGACATTTTTCTATGTGGCATTTCCATGTAATCTATAAACGATGTGATGGTGGAGAATATACATGGTAGGCGAAAGGGTTTTCAGAACAGTCATTTAGGGTCACACACTGCGCCGTGGAAACAAGATCGCCCTGGAATGCATGGGGGATCAAACTTTGTACCTATTACGATCCATCTGGATCTCTCATTGATTAACTTAGATTCATCAATAATTGTTTCAACACTTTTGTAACCTATAGAGATTCCATCTGGATCTCACATTTTACTTAGATTCATCATATATATTGTTTCAACACTTGTAACTATATAGATTCCATCTGGTCTCACCATATTTATGAAGGTCAAAACATAAATCTCTGACATCACATTTCCTTTTACCGATCCGACAATATTCAAGCTTTCGCCGGGCAAACTTGGGATAATCAGACAAAACTGATGTACATTTCTATATTGTGCGGAACAGATTTGTTGACAAATACGGAAACAAAACATCTAAATGAACAGGAAAAAAATATCCCAAAGCACCCATATGGTGGAAGAGTTCTAATAAACCAAATGGATTCAGATTGTTCCATAGCTAGAGGAGAACTTTGTTTACACAAGTAGAAACTTCCGAACTCAGATAAACTCAATCAGACAACAAATCACCATTGGGACCTCTTTCTATGGAATCTGGTGCTGGGAAAGGAGAAATGGTGTCCTGGGTTATGACCAGTACCGTGTGATTTAGGGGCGACCTATAGAGTATGTGACTTTAGGGGACGGCCTAAGAGTTCTGATTTAGGGGACGGCCTATAGAGTCTGTGAATTTAGGGGACGGGCACTATGAGTGTGTGATTTAGGGGGACGCGCCATTAGATCTGATTTAGGGGAGACGGCCTATAGAGTCGTGATTTGGGAGTGGACCATTTCCTTTATTAGCTGAGCTGAATATACAACAGGGATAATTTTTTTCCTATTAATTACACTGGGCTATGGTGGTGGCGTTACTTCTAAGACTCCCATTTCCACTCTTATAGTCCACCCACTTTCAAGAAGACATGTTCCCCCAAAATGAAAAATATATTTAGGGCTCCCCCCAAACTACAATCGTTACAAAGATGTTTAGGGGTAATACCCTATTATGCAGTGAACATGTTCTCCTTTCTCTGTCTCTCCGAAGGGTTCCACCTCCTCTCCAAAACTCTTTTAAACAAGCTCACAACATGGCCCAGAGCTAAGTCAGATAGGGGAAGTGAAAGTATTCAGTGCACTGGCTGTGATGTCACGGTTTTATCTATCTAACGGGTAACAGAATATTGGGCCAAATTTCACCGGTTAAGTCTTACACAGCTCTCAGATTTCTACCCCTTGCAGTTTGTGGGGGTGATTCCCTAAAAACAATTTTTAATTCTCATCTCCCTTTAGTTAAATCTGCACAGAAAATGCATATTAACAAGAACCTCTTGATTGGCCAGCTGTAAATGTACATTTTTTCCCAAGTCAATTATAGGAAGTGTAAGAAGGTTTAGTGAACTATCTCTTCCCCCAGCCATGGATTCGGCCACAAATCCCCAATAATAATAGACGGAGCTAAACAGATTGTTGAAATCTCCCACCAAACCAAAGTACATTTCGGCTTTCATCTCGGTAATTAAAACCTTGGCTGATGCGATACTGACAGATTGCCGTCGGTGGACGTAGTAGAATGATCGTTTACTTATCCAATTTTTTCTGTGTTCTGAGGCACTCAGGATGACAGGTGTTTGGGAAACGAGACATAAATGTGTACATCTCACGTTATTTTCTTTGATTTTTTCCTTTTCTAAAAACAACGTTAATTGTTCTCACCAAAGGAGGGAAGGGGACGTCTACGGACCAGTTAAGATGTGACAATTAGAGGCTTGGGGATCACCTGCCTCTACTGGTCCCTCCCCATGTTCCCTAGATGTTACCACTTTTAAGTTTGCACTTCTTAAAGATTTATGTTTGAAATTAGGAAATGTCCTGAAAGGGATGGTTCCCCACCCAACTAGATTAATAAACGTAATCATTGTGCAATCAAATCTTGTGTGTACAGAACACTCCTTGTGATATTTATATTTATACATATGGGGTGGGACTGCCATATTTTTCCCTTAGACAGTACGTATGAGGTATAGGCTTATTGTGTGTACAGAAATTCCTTCCTGTATATTTTATATTTATTATATGCAGATCACACGGCATCTTAAGGATAAAGGACATACCTTTGAGATTGTAATGTTAAACATACTGGGAAGGAACGGTGACTGGTTCAAGAGAGGGTTAGGAGGCAATTTTATGTGAAAACTTTAAGAAACCAAGCCTAATAGAGGTGGGGGGTTCGACCCAACTGTCCTGCCATGTACAATGCTGTTTTTTAAACACCTTACTCTGGGCGTTCTCAAAACCCGTTAGCCACTATACTAGTCCCACACCCTTAACACCTGGCTTTTGTGATATGCTAATTGAGGGATTTTTCCAGGGTTACATAATTGCCACAGATTCTTGTACAAGTCCATCTGAATTGAGGAAAGAAGAAGAAAGCCAGTGGCGGATACTAGCCGCAAGTCTTCAAAAGAAATACATTTCATGTCCAGTGCTCTAATGATACACACAGATATACCATGACTGGAATGAATGAGAACCTCACAAGCCACGTGTCCTTAGACAGTACAGAACGAGGGTTATAGCTTATTGGTGTGTACAGAACCTTCCTTCTCTTTATATTTATCATAGGGTGGGAGCTGCCATATTGTTTCCCTTAGACAGTACCGTATGAAGGGTATGCTTATGTGTGTACGAACATTCCTTCTCTGTATAGTTTATACATAGGGGGGAGCTGCCATATTGTTTTCCCTTAGACAGTACAGTATGAGGGTTATAAGCTTATTGTGTACAGAACATTCCTTCTCTGTTGTTATTTATACATATGGGTGGGTGAGCTGCCATATCGTTTCCCTTAGACAGTACAGTATGGGGTATAGATATGTGGTGTGTACAGAACATTCCTTCTACTGTATATTTATATTTGTAATATGTGCAGGAGCTCCATAGTGTTTCCCTTAGACAGTACAGTATGAGGGTACGCTTATGTGTGTACAGAACATTCTACTCTCTGTATATTTATATTTATACGATGGATGGGAGACTGCACATAGCTGTTCACTTAGACCGTACAGTTGAGGGGGTAATAGCTTATTGTGGTTACAGAACATTCCTTCTCGTGTATATTTTAAATGGGTGGGAGCTGCAATTGTTTCTTAGACAGTACAAGTCATGAGGGTTAGCTTATATGTTATGTAACAGAACATTCCTTCTCTGTATATTATACATAATGGGTGGGGAGCCTGCCAGTAGTGTTTCCCTAGACATTACATGTATGAGGTGTATAGTTAGTGTGTACAGAACTTCCATCTCGTGTATATTTATAAATAGGGTGTGGGCTGCCATATGTTCTCCCTTAGACCAGTACGTATGAGGGTAGTGGATAGCTTATTGTGTGTACAGAACATTCCTTCTCTGTATATTTATATTTTACATATGGGTGGAGCTGCCACATTGTTTCCCTTAGACAGTACAGTATCGGGTATAGCTTATTGGTGTGTACAGAACATTCCTTCTCTGTATATTTCTATAATAGGGTGGGTGGAGCTGCCATATTGGTGTCCCTTAGACAGTACAGTAATGAGGTACAGCTTATTGTGTGTACAGAACATGTCCTTCTCGTGTATATTATTATTTTATATTGGTGGAGCTGCCATAAGTGTTATACAGATCCATTATCAGGGGCACTCGTAGGTGCTTTGATGACCATGACCCAACTTTTCATGCTATGCCCTTGATTATTTTCCAGTGTGGATGCGGCAAAACTGCTGTGTTTAAAGTGGTGAGGTCTTTCAGCAGGGCCTAACTACGAGCAAAACTAGCACTACCCTTTCCTAACAAATAACTAAAGTATCCTAAAATAACAACTGATTTTAATAAACACTCATACTGTTTCTAAGGAAAATCCCGTTTTTCTTGACGGTCAAGGGTAAAATTTTTTGTCACCTACTGCTGTCTGCCCCGCTTTCTTTTAAGTGCAGGGGAACTAGCCGCCAGGTCCTCACTCTGCCTAATGGTTAGAAGTGCCATGACTCCACAACACATTTCTTATCTCTAAGACATAGAAGCATTAGACCCAAATAGTAATAATATGTTTATATTTATTGATTTAATTGATTATATTTGTAGATTATTGTTGTCCAGAGGAGGTGAAGACCCTGTTACGACCAACATGGCTCCGAAGGGAAAAAATCCCTTCATGACCCAACTGGCGATCAGATTAATTATCCTGGACCAACTTGGAAGAATCAATTTTCTGGGATACATTGCATTGTAGTTGGTAGTTCTCCTAGCAAACGTACAGCAGTGGGGGGTCTTTACACTTTACAGATGGGAAGGAGGAACAGCGCTGAAATAAAGGGATCTGTCCAGATTCGGCTCTCCTTGTTTCCTCCATCTTCACCCCATTCCAGATGAGCCTCTCTCCAGTTTATTTTCCCTTTTCTTTATTGTGGGGCGCGGGAACGTGCTAGTTAATCCAAGCCTTTATTGTATGTTGCTCTCCTAGATGGGTCTTTCTTATAAGGCAAAGGTGTGCCGTTATAGGGATCCTACCAGATCGCGCTTTGTACATATGCTGCTTGCACCCCAATCGAGTATGACGTCTTTCTTGTCTTCCCGAACTACTTATCTTAATTACTGCTGAGCTCTGGTACTGGGGGATTTGTGTGAACGCTGATTCCCAGCCTTAGTCATCCATGGATCGGTCGAATGAACAGCAGTGAAATTTTTTTGGTTCATAGCTTCTCATAGTTTGTTGCCGTAACTTTACCACCAGTCGTTTGTGGCTGGCAGAGTATCATTTATTAAATACCATAGGGAGTCTTGCAGTCTTGGTGGTAGGGTGAGGGAACTTGTGCCAATGGGGCCTTAGGCTGTGACCAACACTTTTTGGACCATTCTTTGTTTTTTCATCCAGACAGACTATGTCGGATAAATTGTCCGGTAATTCTGTCAGGTTCAGTAAGCATAGGGTCGAGATTGACCTTGTGTGTTAACTCTGCCTGTAGCATTGTGGGGACGACCCACACATTTTTTAGCTGAAATTTTCAACCAGATTGTCAGATAAATTTGACGGTAGTCTGCCAGCCGTCAAAGGACAGGGTTCCAGGTTTGGGATATGTGCACTGAGCACTGAACATTGTCAGAATGAATTTTCAACAATTAGGTTGAATACTTCAATTTAACTGCTGGCACATTTGGGCGATCGTTGCCGCCTTCAATTGGGCTGCTTGGTCAGTTGCTCCAAAAACAATATTTGGCAGTCAGGCCAGAGGTTTTTCAACCAAAAACTATGTCTGGAAATTGACCGGTAGTTTGTCAGTGGTTTGGAGAGGTCAAGTATGTTGGACACGGTTCCTGAGCCTGAAAAAACATTTGCGATGGAAACCTGCTGGTCACACTTTGGGGCGGATTGTGCCCCTCAATAGTGCCTCTCGTGACCAGTTGCCTTTCTTGCCAATAATATTGCCATCTTTTGCAAGGTTTTTTTCAACCATCAGACTATGTCCGCTAAATTGACGGTAATCTTTTGGTTAGGGACAGGATAGGTGGGAGTTTGATTCGTGTAATGGACCTTAGGGGCTTTTTTTCTTGAGCGAACCTTTTTGGCTGATTTCTCTACTAATCGGTTGTGGAAAATAATTTTGAACCTTTTCCCATTTTTGGGCAATTGTGCCGCCTTCAATAGCTGTGTGATCACCTGCTCCGATTATTCGGCAGTCCAAACCGATTTTTTCCAACCGTCAGACTATTGTCCGATTAAATGACTGTGTAATTTTTGGTTGGAGGATAGGGGGAATTTGGTCATGGTGTGTATTACTCTTAGGGGCTTTTTTTCTTTAGCAAACCTTTTGGCTGATTTCTCTACACAATCGGTTGGAAAATAATTTTGAAACCTTTTCCCCAATTTTTGGGCCCCAATTGGTGGCCGCCTTCAATAGCTGTGTGACCAACTGCTCCGATATCTCGGTATGCCACCGTTTTTTCCAGCTGACTATTGGTCGATAAATTAACTGAGTAATCTTTTGGTTGGGGGATGGGGGAAGTTTGTCCTTGGTGATAATTGGCCTTGGTGGGATTTTTTCTTGAGCGAACCTTTATGGCTGAATTCTCTAACCAAATTCGTTGGAACATTTCAAACCTTTTGGCAATTTTTGGCAATAGTGTTCGCCTCATAGGGGCTGTGTGATCAACTGCTCGAAATCTCGGCATTGCCACTATTTTTTTTCAACCGTCAGACTATTGTCCGAATAACTTAACTGTAATCTTTTGGTTGGGAGGATTAGGGGGAATTTGGCGCCTGTTAATTGGACCTTAGGGACTTTTTTTTTTTGAGCAACTATTATGCTGAATTCTTACCAAATCGGTTTGCAAATTATTGATGAACCGTTTTGGGCAAATTTTGGACAATTTGTGCTGCCCATTCAATGACTGTGGATCAATGCATCTCGAAATCTTCGGCAGCGGCCACCGATTTTTTCAACCGTCAGACTATTGTCAGATAGATTGACTGGTGAATCTTTGTGGTGGAGGCAAAGGGGGAGTTTGTCTCGTGTTATTTTTTCAAACCGTCAGACTATTTGTCAGAAGATTGACTGGTAATGCTTTTGGTTGGGGAGGAGGAGGGGGAATTTGTCTCGGTTAATTGACCTTAGGCCTTTGTTCTTGAGTCTATACAGGCTATTGTCCGTAAAAATTGACTGGTAGTTGTCGTTGGACATAGTTCAAGATTGAACCGGTGTTGACTGGCCATAGGGCCCCAACTTTGTGCACTGTGCCCTGAACATTTCCGTTGAAACTGTCCACCAAATTGGTTGTAAAGTCTGTAGAATTGTTGGCGTATTATTGGCTGCTCGTGTTTCTTCAAAAGACTGCGTGATCAGTTTTCTGAAATATTGGGCCCAGTTGCCACCGGTATTTCCAACCAACAGCTATTGTCCAGTAAATTGACTGGCAGTCTGTCCGGTCCTGTCTGATAGGTCAAGATTGGCCCGTGTTAAATGGCCATTGGGCACTGTGTAACTTTGCCGAAACACTTCCCCTGTCAAATTTTAAAAAACTTCTCTTTAAAAATTTCTGGAAAATATTTTCTCCAAAACTCAGCAGTGCCATATGTTCCTTGTATGAACTCGCCACAATATCTTGTTCATATCACTAAGGTGCTGCGGGGTTTCCACATCATTTTGTGAGCGTCTGTCAGATCAATTGAAGGGGAGTTATGGGCTGTGTGATGATGTCGCTAGAAAGCCTCTTCTCTCCATCTCTGCAAAATGTTGCATGCAATGATTGTGAAGTGGGAGCAGTCTTCGTTATATAAGTCGTCGGTGGGATCACAATGACATCCTCAATGAATCACAGCGTGGTGGTTATCAAATTCACATCTCACCTACACAAAAAAAAAACTCCGCCTGTATTAGGTAAGAATGGTACAATCCTGAAAGTTATTAATAGAGATTGCATTCCATTTAACTAGACATTTTCAATGTTACTGTCCAAATGCTTCTTCGCCTTGTACAGACAACTCATGGTGCGAAAGGGAAATAATGTGAACAATGGAGACAATAGCTCACAATAAATGCGCCCAGTGACATGAGATTATCTTAGTTGATGTGTGGTATGGGGGGTCAGTTATGTACAATGGGACATTTTAAACCGCAGTACGCTTTTATGCAATAACTGCGCGGGTTAGTTTAATTACCGATCGCGGTTGTAAATAGGATAGTGAACGTACATTTACGACCAAATGTTCCGTTAATTACCGAACGCCGTTACAAATAATACCGTAGGTAGTTAAAGTACCACAATGGTTCAATGGGGGATCGTACATCTCGATCGATTTAAATCATCGTAAATTTACAATAGTGATCGTTAAAGTCACGGTATCGCTAAAAAGCGATACCGCGGCTTTAAAATTGGCCCCATGTGACACCATGCAGGGGAAAAAACAAAAGTATAACGGAGGAACTGCGCAGGGGCAGGAAACATAAAAAAACCAGCTGGGATCCTTGTTAGGTTGGAGGAGGTCAGGTAGAGACAACTGAGCTCACCGTCAAGGTGTCTGCAAGGGAGAGGCCGACTAGGATTTAAAGGGGGACAATGAGAACGTTTTGTTGTTTCCCCGGGATTGAGACGAAGCGATTTGCGTTCAACCAAATCAATAGAGGTCACAAGGATGGCAGCCCTGGGTGTTTTAATTTTAGAGGGCGGAATGTGGTTTTATCTCACCCCCTGGGAGGTGCCAGAGATTTGGGGCCACATGGCAACACTGAGCATGCGGTCCAGGATGCCACCTGGGGCCTTGGATAAGGTAGAAGGAAACTGATACAGACATTATGGGTTTAGGGTATAAAGGGTTGGACATAGATGGCGTATGTCTTTATTCAACCTCAATAACTATTTACTATGTAAACTGTTTATACAGATAATTATGGGTAGAGCTAAAGGTGTGGATAGATGGACGTATGTCTTTATACAACCTCCAATACTATTTCTATGTAACTGTTATACCGATATGGGTTAGGGATAGAAAGGTTGGAACTAGATTGAAGTATGTCTTATACAACTCCATTACTATGTTACCCTGGTATCTGGTTATACAGACTTATGGGTAGGGTATAAAGGTTGGACTGAGTATGGACGTATTCTTTTATCACAACCTCCAATACTATGTTACTGTGTAACCTGTTATACAGATTATGGGTTAGGGTCTAAGGTTGATGGACTAGATGGACGTATTGTCGTATATACAACCTCAAATACTATGTATCAGTGAACTGTTATAAGCATTATGGTAGGATATAACGGTTGCCTGATGGGACGATGTCATTATACAACTCCAATATATGTTACTAGGTAACTTAGTTTATCCAGACATTATGGGTAGGGTTATAAAGGTTGGACTAGGTGGCGTAAGTCCTTTTATAAACCTCCAATACTAGGTGACTAACTATGTAAATGTTATATACAGAACTAATGGGTCTGGTATAAAAGGTTGGACCTGATGGCGTATGTCAGTATAACCCTCCATACTATGTTACTGTGTAACTGTTATACAGACATATGGGAGGGTATAAAGGTTGGACTAGATTGACGTAATGTCTTTACTACAACCTCCAATACTAATGTTACTATGTAACTGTATACGAGACATTATGGGTAGGGTATAAGGTTGACTAGATGGACGTACGTCTTTATACAACTCCACTATATGTCCTACTATGTAACTGTTATAAAGACATTACTGGGTTTAGGTATAAAGGTTGGGACTAGGTGGACGTATAGTTCTTTTATAACAACCTCCAATACTACTGGTTAACTATGTAACTGTTTATACAGACATTATGGGTAGGGTATAAAGGTTGGACTAGATGGACGTATTGTCTTTAATAAAACTCCAATACTAATTTAACTATGTAACTGTTATACAGACATTATGGGTAGGGTATTAAAGGTTGTACTAGGAGGACGTATGTCTTTTTAACAACCTCAATACTATTTACTAGTAACTGTTATAACAGGACTTTGGGTAGGGTATAACAGGTGGGACGAGAATGGACGATAATGTCTCTTTATACACCTCCAATACTATGTTACTATGTAAACTGTTATACAGACATTATGGGTCAGGGCTATAAAGGTTGGACTAGGTGGACGCCCAGTGACAGTCCATTTTCAATATATAAAATCCCCCACAATCCCATTTGACGACCATATCTAATATATTGAATCCCCCACATCCCAGTTGACGACCATGTTTCTAATATATTGGAATCCCCACAATCCCTTTTACGACCCTAGTCTAATATATTAAATTCCTCCCACAATTCCAGTTTTCGGTCCCATGTTCTAATCTCTTGAATCCCCCCACACTCCCCAGTTGATGGCCATGTTTCTAATATATTGAATCCCCCCATCCCAGTTTGACAGCCATGTTTTAATATATTGAAATCCCCCACAATTCCACGGTGACGGCCTGTTCTTATATATGTTGACTCCCCACAAATCCCAGTTTACGCCATGTTCTAATCTATTGAATCCTCCCCAATCCAGTTATGGCCATGGTCTAATATGAGTCCCCCCCACTCCCAGTTTGATGGCCATGTTCTAATATATTGATCCAACAGTGTGCCATTCATTATTGAGTATCCCCAACATCCGTGAGCCATGTTCATATATCACCCGTTGGACGACCACTCTTCTAATATTTGAATCTTCCACATCCCAGTTGACGCCATGTTCTATATATATCGAATCCCCCACATCCCGTTGACCGGCCATCTTCTTATTATTTGCATCCCCCACAATCCAGTTGACGGTCCATGTTCTAATATATTGAAAATCCCCCCATCCCAGTTGACGGCCATGTTCTAATTTGAATCCAACCCCCACAATCCCAGTTACTGCCATGTTCTAAATTAATTGAGTCCCCACCAACTCCCAGTTGACGGCCATGTTTCTAATATATTGAATCATCCCCCCACAATCCAGTTGAACCGGCCATGGTGTCTAATATATGGTCTTCCCCCACAATCCCAGTTATGGCCATGTTCTATATATTGAATCCCCCCCTCCCACAATCCCAGTTGATTGCCATGTTCTAATAGATTGAATCCCCCCACATCCCATTGATGGCCATGTTTCTATATATGATCCCCCCACAATCCCAGTTGACGGCCTGTTTTCCTAATATATTGAATCCCCCACACTCCCAGTTGAACGGCCATGTTCTATATATTCGAATCCCCACATCCCGTTTGAACGGTCCATGTTCTAATAGATTTGCAATCCCCCACAATCCCAGTTACTGCCATGTCTAATATATTATCCCCCACAATCCCAGTTTGACGGCCTGTTCCTAATATAATTTGAATCCCTCCACACATCCCAGTTGACGGCATGTTCTAATATATTGAGTCCACCCACAATCCCAGTTGTCTGGCCATGTTCTAATATTTGAATCCCCACAATCCCAGTATGATTGGCCATTTCTAATATATTGATCCCCCACAATCCCCGTTGACGGCCATGTTTCTATATTTGAATACCCCAACAATCCCATTGGACGGCCATGTTTAAATATTGATCCCCCCCAATCCAGTTGATGGCTATTTCTAATAATTTGAATCCCCCCACAATCCCATTGCTCCCTGTTTATTGCCCACATCCAGTTTGCATGTTCTAATATATTGAATCCCCCACAATCCCAGTTGAATGCCATGTTCTAGTATATGAATCCCCCACAATCCCAGTTTGAATGGCGTATGTTCTAATATATTGAACCCCAATCATTTGGCTAATCTATTGGATCCACTCTCGCTATCTTGATCCATTTTGATGTAACAGATCCACGTAAATCAGATTTAAATATATACAGTAATTGCTGCTGGACCTATTTCTGTTTGAGTTTTCATGTTCTTTCAAGCTTGTAAATTGTGTTGATTTCTCCTTATCTAATTTAGGGGTTTTCCTTCCCTTATTGCTGGAAAAAACAGATGATTTGCTCAACGACACTGACAATTTTGATTAGACGAGTGTTGTGGTGCATGATGGGAAACAATAGAACCTCTGAAGCCAGAAATCGCTCGACCACAGTTAGCAAGCATCTCCGGTGCCCCAAATTTATTTTTATTGGGTCTCTTCCAAGACCCTACTCTTTCCTTAAACAGTTTCCATTGATGAAATCCCATCCATGTAATGTTTTGACGCTTGTTGAAGAAATTTATCACAGTCCTTTTTCGCCCGGCCACAGAGTAGATTTAAACCATTCACACGCTGGCCAAACTTACACATTGCTCAGATCTGTACAGTGATGTTAAATCTAAACCAGGGCATTGCATGTTTCGATGTTCTGAAGTCTGACATCATTCTCTAAGCGGTCGCTCCATTTGATACAGTTGTTAAAGTGTCACAATCATCTCTATAATTGGTCATGTTTTGGCTATTTACCTTGTTATGTTTTCCACAGGTGAACTGAACCATGGCCAGTCGCCATGGAATTTGCAGAATTCCATCTTTCTTGACCAGTTCCGACTCTTGGACCAGAGAGCATGTTATCCCTCAATGGGCTGGCTTGCGGGTGGTTTTTGACCTCTTCTCTCTTCTATATCTATCTCTCTGGTCCCTCTTCTCTCTATCTGTCTCTCTCTGCTCTCTCTCTGTATAATTCTATCTCCTCTGCTCTCCTCTCTTCTATTCTGTCCCTCTCCTCCCTGTATCTATCTTATCTCTATCTGTCCCTCTCTCTCTCCTCTGTTATCTATCTCTAGCTGTCCCTCTCTCCCCTCCTGTATGATCCTATCTGTCCTCCCCCTTTCTCTCGTCTCTGTATATCTATTCTCTATCTTCCCTCTTCTCTCTCTCTTATATCTAATCTCTATCTGTCCCTCTCTCTCTCTGTATATCTTATCTCTATCTGTTCCCCCTCTCTCTCTCTCTCTTTGATATCTATCTCTCTGTACCCCTCTCTCTCCTCTTCTCTGTATATCTTATCTCTCTTCTCCGCTTGCTCTCTATCTCTCTCTTCCCCTCTCGTATATCTATCTCTATCTGTCCCTCTCTCTCTCTCGGTTACTATCTCTATTCTGTCCCTCTCTCTCTCTCCATCTTCCTCCTCTTATCTGTATATCTATCTCTATCTGTCCCTCTCTCTCTCTCTCTCTCTCTGTATATCTATCTCTCTGTCCCCCCTCTCTCTCTGTATATCTATCCTCTCTGTCTCCCTGTTCCCTCCTCTGTCTCTCTGTATATCTATCTCTCCTGTCCCGCTCTCCCTCTCTGTATATCTATCTCTCTTATCTGTTCCCTCTCTCCTCTATCTGTATACTATGCTCTATCTGTCCCCTCCTCTCTCTGTATATCTATCTCTATCTGTCCTCTCTCTCTCTGTATATCTCCATCTATCGTCCCCTCTCTCTCGCTCTGTATATCTATCTCTATCTGTCCCCTCTCTCTCTCTGTATATCTACGTCTATCTGTCCCGCTCTCTCTCTGTATCTATCGATCTATCTGTCCCTCTCTCTCTCTCTGTATATCTCATCTCTATCTTGTCTCCTCTCTCTCTCTCCTGTATACTATCTCTATCTGTCCCCTCTCCTCTCTTGTATATCTATCTCTTCTTCCCTCTCTCGTGTATATGCTATCCTTCTTGCCGCTCATCTCTCTCTGTATCTTATCTCTATCTGTCCCGCTCTCTCTCTCTGTATATCTATCTCTATCTGTCGTCCCCTCTCTCTCTCTGTTATCTTATCTCTATCTGTCCCCTCTCTCTCTCTATCTTCGCTGTATATCTATCTCTATCTGTCCCCCTCTCTCTCTCTGTATACTATCTCTATCTGTCCCTCCTCCTATCTTATTCTATCTCTTCCTCATCCTCTTATACCTATGCCTTCTTCCGCTCTCGCTGTATATCTATCGCTATCTGTCCCCTCTCTCTACTGTTTCTAATCCTATTTGTCCCTCTTCTCCTCTTGTATATATCCTCTAATCTGGTCCACTCTCCTCTCTTATTATCTATCTCTATCGGATCCCTCCTCCCTCTCTCTCCTGTAACTAGCTCTTCCTGTCCCCTCTCTCTTCGTCTGTATTCTATCTCTACTGTCCCTCTCATTCTTATATCTTCTCTATCTGTCCCCCTCCTCTCTCTGATATCTATATCTCTATCTGTCCCATCTCTCTCTCTGTTAACTATCTCTATCGGTCCCTCTCTCTCTCTGTATATCGATCTCTATCTGTCCCCTCTCTCTCTCTGTATATCTATCTCATCTGTCCCCTCGCTCTCTTATATCTATCTCTATCTGTCCCTCTCTCTCTCTGTATATCTTCTCTATCTGTCCATCTCTCTCTCTTGTATATCTATCTCTATCTGTCTCTCTCTCTCTGTATATCTATCTCTATCTGTCCATCTCTCTGTATATCTATCTCTATCGTCCCCTCTCTCTCTCTGTTATCTATCTCTATCTGTCCCTTCTCCCTCTCTGGTATATCTATCTCTATCTGTCCCTCTCTCTCTTCTGTATATATCTATCCTCATCTGTCCCTCTCTCTCTCTCTGTATATCTATACTCTCTGTCCCTTATCATCTTGATATCTATCTCTATCTTCCCCCTCTCCTCTCTGTATATCTATCTCTATCTGTCCCTCTCTCTCTCTCTGTTATCTATCTCTATCTGTCCCCTCTCTCTCTCTGTATATCTACTCTATCTGTCCCTCTCTCTCTCTCTGTTATCTAATCTCTATCTGTCCGCCCGCTCCTCTCTCTCTGTATATCTTATCTTATCTGTCCCCCTCTCGTCTCTCGTATATCTATCTCTATCTGTCCCGTCTCTCTCTCTGTATATCTATCTCTATCTGTCCCTCTCTCTCTCTGTATATCATCTCTATCTGTCCCTCTCTCTCATCTGTATATCTATCTCTATCTTTCCCTTCTCTCTCCTGTATATCTTCTCATCTGTCCCTCTCTCTCTCTCTGTATATCTATCTCTATCTGTCCCTCTCTTCTCTGTATATCTATCTCAATCTGTCCCTCTCTCTCTCTGTATATCTATCTCTATCTTCCCTCTCTCTCTGTATATCTATCTCGATCTGTCCCTCTCTCTCTCGTCTGTATAATCTATCTCTCTATCTGTCCCTCTCTTCATCTCTGTATATCTATCTCTATCTGTTTTCTCTCTCTCTGTTATCTATACTCTATCTGTCCATCTCTCTCTGTTATATTCTTCTCTATCTGTCCCCTCTCTCTCTCTGTATATCTACTCTTCTGTCCCCCTCTCTCTCATCTGTATATCTATCTCTATCGTCCCTCCTCTCTCTGTATATCTACCTCTATCTGGTCACCTCTCTCTTATTCTATCTCTATTTCTGTCGTCTCCTTGTATATCTATCTCTATCTGTCCCTCTCTCTCTGTATCATCTATCTCTATCGCCTCTCTCCTCTGTATATCTATCTCTATCTGTCCCTCTCTCTCTCTGTATTCTATCTCTATCTGTCCCCTCTCTCTCTCTGTTATCTATCTCTACTGTCCATCTCTCTCTGTATCTCTATCTTATCTGTCCCTCTCTCCTCTTCTTTAATCGATCATCTATCTTCCCTCTCTCTCTCTCTGTATATCCTATCTCTATCGGTCCCTCTCTCTCTCTGATCTCTATCTCTATCTGTCCTCTCTCTCTCTTATACTATCTCTATCTGTCCTCCTCTCCGTAATCTCTATCTCTATCTGTCCCTCTCTCCTCTGTATATCTATCTCTTCTTTCCCTCTCTCGCTGTATATCTATCTCTATCTGTCCCTCTCTCCTCTCTGTGATATCTAACTCTATCTTCGCTCTCTCTCTCTGTATATCTATCTCTATCTGTCCATCTCTCCTGTATACTCTCTCTGTCCCTCTCTCTCTCTTCTGTATTCTAATCTCTACTCGTCCCCCTCTCTCTCTCCGTATATCTACTATCTCTCGTCCCTCTCTTGTCTCTCTTATATCTCTCCTTCTGTCCACTCTCTGTATATCTACCTCATATCTGTCCCTCTCTCTCGGTCCCTCTCTCTCTCTGTATATCTATCTCTATCTGTCCCTCTTCTCTCTTGATATCATCTCTATCTTTCCCCTCTCTCTCTCTGTTACTATCTCTCTATCTGTCCTGTCCCCCTCTCTCTCTCTTTATATCTATCTCTATCTGTTCCTCCTCTCTCTCTTTATCTACTTCTATCTGTCCCTCTCTCTCTCTCTGTATATCTAGCTCTATCTGTCCCTCTCTACTCTCTGTATATCTATCTCTATCTGTCCCTCTCTCTCTCTGTATATCTATCTCTATCTGTCCCTCTCTCTCTCTCTGTATATCTATCTCTATCTGTCCCTCTCTCTCTCTCTGTATATCTATCTCTATCTGTCCCTCTCTCTCTCTGTATAGCTATCTCTAAAATCTGTCCTCTCTCTCTGTATATCTATCTCATCTGTCCCTCTCTCTCTCTGTATATCTAACTCATGCTTCTCCCTCTCTCTCTCTGTATATCTATCTCTATCTGTCCCTCTCTCTCTCTCTGATATCTTCTCTATCTGTCCCTCCTCTCTCCTCTCTGTATATCTATCTCTATCTGTACCTCTCTCTCTCTCGTGTATATTCTACTCTATCTGTCCCCTGCTCTCTCTGTATACTACTCTTCTGTCCCCTCTCCTCTCTCTGTATAATCTATCTCTATCTGTACCCTCTCTCTCTCTCTGTATACTATCTCTATCTGTCCCTCTCTCTCTCTCTCTGTATATCTATCTCTATTGTCTCTCTCTCTTCTCTGTATATCTAATCTCTATCTGTCCTCTCTCTCTCTCTTGTATATCTATCTCTATCTGTCCCCTCTTCTCTCTCCTCTCTGTATATCTATCTCTATCTGTCCCTCTCTCTCTCTCTGTATATCTATCTCTCTCTGTCCCCCTCTCTCTCTCTCTCTGTATATCTATCTTATGGTCTCTCTCTCTCTCTGTATATCTATCTCTATCTGTCCCCCCCTCTCTCTCTGTATATCTATCTCTATCTGTCTCTCTCTCTCTCTGTATATCTATCTCTATCTGTCCCTCTCTCTCTCTCTCTCTCTCTGTATATCTATCTCTATCTGTCCCCTCTCTCTCTCTCTGTAATATCTATCTCTATCTGTCCCTTGTGTCCTCTCTCTCTTGTATATCTATTCCTATCTGTCCCTCTCTCTCTCCTCTCTTGGATATCTATCCTCTATCTGTCCCTCTCTTCTCTCTCTCTGTATATCTATCTCTATCTGTCCCTCTCTCTCCATCTCGTATATCTATCATCTTCTTGTCCCGTCCCTCTCTCTCTCTCTCTCCTCTCTCTGATATCTACTTATCTGTCTCTCTCTCTCTCTGATTCTCCTTAATCTGTCTCTCCTCCTCTTTGTCCTCTCTCTTCTCTCTCTGTATATCTATCTCTATCTGTTCCCCTCTCTCTCTCTCTCTGTATATCTAATCTCTATCTGTCCCTCTCTCTCTCTCTGTATATATCTAATCTCTATCTGTCCCTCTCTCTATCTCTGTGTATCTATCTCTATCTGTCCCTCTCTCGTCTCTGTATCTCTCTCTGTATATTCTTCTGCCATCTGATCCTCTGCTCTCTCGCTGTTTATCTAATCTCTATCTGTCCCTCTCTCCTCTGTATATCTATCTCTATCTGTCCCTCTCTCTCTCTGATATCTATCTCTATCTGTCCCCTCTCTCTCTGTATATCTATCTCTAGTGTCCCTCTCTCTCTCTGTAGTCTATCTATCTGTTCTATCTCCTCTCTCTCTCTCTGTATATCTATCTCTATCTGTCTCTCTTCTCTCTCTCTGTATATCTACTATCTCTATCGTCTCTCTCTCTCGTATATCTATCTTCTGTCTCTCCTCTCTCTTCTGTATATTTAATCTCTAATCGGTCCCTCTCTCTCTCTCTCTCTCTCTTAATATCTATCTCTATCTGTCTCTCTCTCTGTATATTCTATCTCTATCTTGTCTCTCTCTCTCTCTCTGTATTCTATTCTATCTGTCCCTCTCTCTCGCTCTCTCTATGTATATCTATCCTATCTGTCCCTCTCTCCTGTATAATCTAATCTCTGTCCCTCTCTCTCTCTGTATATTCTATTCTCTATCTGTCCCCTCTCTCTCTCTCTCTCGTAATCTATCTCTATCTGTCCCTCTCTCTCTCTCTTGTATATCTATCTCTGTCCTCCCTACCTCTCTATCTCTCTGTATATCTATACTCTAAATCTATCTCTAATCTGTCCCCTCCTCCTCTCTCTGTATATCTAATACTCTATCCTATCTGTCCCTCTCTCTCTCTCTCTTCTCTCTCCTCTCTCTCTAGTAATTCTATCCTATCTGTCTCTCTCTCTCCTCCTGAATATCTAGTCCTCATCTGTCTCTCTCTCTCTCTCTCCTCTCTCTCTGTATATTCTACATCTCTATCTTTCCCTCTCTCTCCCTCTCTGTGATATCTATCTCTATCTGTCCCCCTCTCTCTCTGTATATCTATCTCTATCTGTCCCCCTCTCTCTGTGTATCTATCTCTATCTGTCCCTCTCTCTCTCTCTCTCTCTCTGTATATCTATCTCTATCTGTCTCTCTCTCTCTCTCTGTATATCTATCCTCTATCTGTCCCTCTCTCTCTCTTGTATATCTATCCTATCGTCCCTCTCTATCTCCTCTCTCTCTCTACTCTCTCTCTCTCTGTATATCATCTCTATCGTTATTCTATCTCTCTCTGTCTCTCTCTCTCTCTCTTTCTTTGATATCTATCTCTATCTTGTATCTTGCCCTCCTACTCCTCTGCTGTATATCTATCTCTATCTGTCCCCCTCTCTCTCTGTATCTCTCTCTACTGTCCCCCTCTCCTCTCTCTGTGTACTTCTATCTCTATCTCTCCCTCTCTCTCTCTCTCTCCTCTCACATCAACTTCTCCTCTCTCTCTCTCTGTATATCTATCTCTATCTGTCTCTTCTCTCTCTCTCATCTCTGTATATCTATCTCTATCTTTGTCCCTCTCTCTCTCTCTCTGTATCTAATCTCTATCTGTCCCCTCTCTCTCTCTCTCTGTATATCTATCTCTAATCTATCTCTAATATCTTTCCTCCCCTCTCCTCTCTCTCTGTATTCTATCTCTATCTGTCCCCCTCTCTCTCTCTGTATATCTTCTCTATCTGTCCCTCTCGCTCTTGTATCTATCTCTATCGGTCCCTCTCTCTCTTCTCCTCCCTCTCTCTGTCTCTCCTGTATATCTATCTCTATCTGTCCCTCCTCGCTCTCTGTATATCATCTCTAATGGTCCCTCTTCTCTTTCTTATATCTATCTCATCTGTCCCTCTCTCTCTCTCTCTCTCTCTCTTATATCTATCTGCTAATCTGTCTCTCTCTCTCTCGTCTGATATCTATCTCTATCTTTCCTCTCTCTCATCTCTGTATATCTTCTCTACTTTCCCTCTCTCATCTCTCTATCTAGTATATCTATCTCTCTCTTCCCTCTCTCTCTCTGTATAATCTATCTCTATCTTCTGTCCCCTCCTCTCTGTCTAATCTATCTCTATCTGTCCCTCTCTCTCTCTGTGTATCTATCTCTATCTTTCCCTCGCCTCTCTCCCTCCTCTCTCCTCGTATATCTATCTCTATCTGTCTCTCTCTCTCGTCTGTATATCTATACTGCTATCTGTCTCTACTCTCCTCTGTGATATCTACTATCTCTATCTGCCTCTCTCTCTCTCTGTATATCTATCTCTATCTGTCCCCCTCTCTCTCTCTGTATATCTATCTCTATCTGTCACTCTCTCTCTAATCTGTCGTCTATCTCTATCTGTACCCTCTCTCCTCTGTATATCTATCTCTATCTGTCCCCCTCTCCTCTGTATTCTATCTCTATCTGTCCCTCTCCTACTCTCTCTCTGTATATTTCTACTCTATCTGTTCTCCCTCTCTCTCTCTCCTGTATATCTATCCTCTATCTGTCACTCTCCTTTCTCTCTGTATATCTATCCTATCTGTCCCTCTCTCTCTCTCGTATATCTCATCTCTATCTGTCCCCTCTCTCTCTCTCGTCCTCTGCTCTGTATATCTATCCTATCTGTCCCTCTCTCTCGTCTCTGTATATCTTCTCTCTATCTGTCCCTCCTTCTCTCTGTAATACTCTCTATCGTCCCTCTCTCTCTCTCTGTATATCTATCTCTACATCTGCTCTAATCTGTCCCTCTCTCTCTCTCTCCTCTCTCTGTATATCTATTCTCTATTCTGTCCCTCCCTTCTCTCTGGTATATCTATCTCTATCTGTCCCTCTCTCTCTCTCTCTGATATTCTATCCTATCTGTCCCTCTCCTCTCTCTTCTCTGTATATCTATCTCTATCTGTCCCTCTCTCTCTGTATACTATCTCTATCGTCCCTCTTCTCTCTGTATATTATCTCTATCTCATAATCGGCCCATCCTCTCTCTCTTGTAATCTATCTCTTCTGTCCATCTCTCTCTCTGTTATTCTATCTCTATCTTCTCTTCCTGTTATCTATCTCTATCGTCCCTCTCTCTGTAATATCTATCTCTATCTGTCCCTCTCTCTCTGCTCTCTGTATATCTATCTCTGATCTGTCCCTCTCTCTCTCTCTCTCTCTTATATCATCATCCTGTCCCTCTCTCTCTCTGTATATCTATCTCTCTCTGTCCCCCTCTCTCTCTCTCTGTATATCTATCTCTGTCCCTCTCTCTGTATATCTATCTCTATCTGGCCCTCTCTCTCTCTCTCTGTATATCTATCCTAAATCCTCTATCTGTCCCTCTCTCTCTCTCTCTGTATATCATCTCTAATCTGTCCCCTCTCTCTCTCCCTTGTATCTATCATATCTCTATCTGTCCCTCTCTCTCTGTATAATCTATCTCTATCTGTTCCCTCTCCTCTCTTATATCTATCTCTAGCTTCCCTCTCTCTCTCTCTGTATATCTATCTCTATCTGTCCCCTCTCTCTCTCTCTGTGATCTATCTCTATCTGTCCCTCCTCCTCTCTCTCTGTATATCTATCTCTATCTGTCCCTCTCTCTCTCTGTATATCTATCTCTATCTGTCCCCCTCTCTCTCTCTCCCTGTATATCTATCTCATCTGTCCCTCTCTCCTCTCTCTGTATATCCTATCTCTATCTGTCCCCCCCTCTCTCTCTCTCTGTAATTCTATCTACTATCTGTCCCTCCTCTCTCCTCTCTGTATATCTACTCTCTTCTGTCCTCTCTCTCTCTGTTCTCTAATCTCTATCTGTCCCTCTCTCTCTCCTCGTATATCTATCTCTATCTTTCCCTCTCTCTCTGTATATCTATCTCTTCTGTCCTCTCTCTCTGTATTCTATCTCTATCTGTCTCCCTCTCTCTCTCTCTCTGTATATCTATCTCTGTCTATATCTGCCTCTAGTTTGTTTATTTTACTCTCTCTTTCTCTGCCTCTTGTATATTTCTCTGTCTCTATCTGTCTAATCTATAGATATAACGCTCCTTACCATCTATCTACCTATCTAATGTGGTATTCTCCTCTGCCTGTGTCTCTCTCTCTCTATCTATCTATCTTCTAACCTGTGTATCTTTCTATCTATCCTCTCTTTCTATGTATTCTCTATCATCTGCCAGTGTAGCCGTGTACCAGAACGCAGGGGCTGCCTGTTTTCGTGCCCGCGCCAACGTGCGTGTGACGTCATCGCACCGGCCTGTTGCGACGTGCCCAGAAATCTTAGGGGCAGAAAATCCAGAAGAATAAAGTGAATAGGTCTCGGGGCACTTCTTCTAGGTACAGTTGGTTAAAATATTCGGGCACTTTGCCAAATATCCGGGGCAACTCCCCAATGTTTTAACCTAGATACGCCACTCCCCTGACTGGTGAATGAATATTACAGATATACCATGACCTGGATGGATAATATTACAGATATACCATGACCTTGTGTGAATGAATATTACAGATATACCATGACCTGGATGGATGAATATTAGATATACCATGACCTGGATGAATGAATATTACAGATATACCGTGACCTGGATGGATGAATATTACAGATATCCCGGACCTGGATGGATGATATTACAGATATACGTGACCGGATGGAATGAATATTACAGATATACCGTGACCTGGATGAATGATATTCACAGATTACCGTGACCTGGATGATGAATATTACAGATATACCGTGACCTGGATGGATGATATTACATATATACCGGTGACCTGGATGGATGAATATTACAGATTACCGTGACCTGATGGATGAAATATTACAGATATACCGTGACCTGGATTGATGAATATTACAGATATACCGGACTGGATGGATGAATATTACAGATACACCGTGACCTGGATGGATGAATTTACAGATATACGTGACCTGGATGGATGAATTTACAGATATACCGTGACCTGATGGATGAATATTACAGATAGAGGACCTGATTGATAATATCAGATATACCGTGCCCTGGAGGATGAATATTACAGATATACCGTGACCTGGATGGATGAATTTACAGATAACCGTGACCTGGATGAGACTATATATACAGATATCCGTGACCTGGATGGATGAATATTACAGATATACCGTGAGACCTGGATGGATGAATATTACAGATATACCGTGCCTGGATGAAATGAATATAACAGATATACCGTGACTGGATATGAATCTTACAGAATACCGTGACCTGGATGAATGAATAACAGATATCCGTGACCTGTGGATGAATACAGATATACCGTGATCCTGATGGATTAATATTACAGATTACCCGTGACCTGGTTGGGATGAATATTGCAGATATACCGTGACCTGGGTGGATGAATATTACAGTATACCGTGACCTGGATGGATGAATATTACAGATATACGGTGACCTGATGGTGAATATGTACAGCATATGCCGTACCTGGATAATGAATATTACAGATATACCGTGACCTGGATGGATAATTTACAGATATACCGTGACCTGGATGGATGAATATTACAGATAAACCGTACCTTGATGGATGAATTTACAGATTACGTGACCTGGATGGATAATATCAGTATACCCGTGCCTGGTGATGAATATTACAGATATACCGTGACCTGATGGTGAATATTACAGTAACCGTGACCGGGATGGATGAATATTACAGATATAAACCGTGACCTGGATGGATGAATATTACAGATATAACCGTGACCTGGATGATGAATATACAGATCTACCCGTGAACCTGGATGGATGAATATACAGATATACCGTGACCTGGATGGATGAATATTACAGATCTACCGTGACCTGGCATGGATGAATATTACAGATATACCGTGACCTGGATGAATGAATATTACAGATATACCGTGACCTGGATAATGAATATTCAGATATACCGTGACCTGGATGGATGAATATTCGAGATTAACCGTGACCTGGATGATGAATAGTAATATACCGAGACCTGGATGTGACATTACAGATTACCTGACTCTGGATGAATGTATTAGCGATATACCGTGACCTGGATGGATGAATATTACGATATACCGTGACCTGGATGGATGAATATTAACAGATATCACCGTGACCTGGATTGAGATGAACTATTACAGATATACCCGTACCTGGATGAATGCTTACAGATATACCGTGACCTGGATAAATGCATATTACAGATATACCGTGACTCTGGATGGATGAATATTACAGATTACCGTGACCTGGATGGATGAATATTACAGATATACCATGCCCTGGATATGAATAATATTACAGATTACCTTGACGTGGAAAATGAGAATCTTCACAAGCAAATGGCTACAACCATTATTTCCCCATCTACACAATTGCGACTTCTTACTTCTACCATTTGCGGATGCAGATATGGGCTTTCTACACGATGATCTATAAGGGATAATGTGCCCCTTACAGTGTAATATAAGGCTATTATGCCACAAGGATTTCCCTGACCATATAAACATGAGGCCATAGGCGGCATAAAGCCGTATAATAGCCGTATTTACACTGTAAGGGCGAATTATTTCTTATAATACACAAGTTTTTATTTTAAATAAGTCCAGTGATAATCAGCTGGTGAAAAGAATTATTTAACTTTTTTAATTTAGATTTTTAAATTGCATGTTTTATGTAAGGTTTTTTTTTTTTATACATAACATTAAAAAAACATTGTTAACGTTTAACTATTATCTAAAACTCTTTATCTTAGATATAATGTTTAAACATTCATTGTTCAAAATGTTAATAGTAATTTAGTCAGAATCAGATGTTTGTTTTTAGGTTTATTCCACTTGTTTTTGTTTTTAGGCTTTATGTTTACCGGTTTATAATTTTGGTTTATTCTGTTTGTTTGCATAATGCGTGTGCGCGCCCGGCTGCTCCGAGCGTGCCCGCCTATTACTTTTTAATTTATTTCCTCATGTACGTAATGGATGGTATATGCGTATGCGCGCCGGCAGTTCGTGCCGTGTATGCACGGCTTGTATCCTCTCCTGTGCAGCTCTTTGTGGACATTGATTTTGTGAAAGTTTCGATTCCGGGGTGCTGGATAAGAGTTGACAATGATTTTTATGTTTATATTAGGAATGGAGAGCTGCAGTGGCACTAATCATTGAACTATCACTCGTGACATCACTGATTGATTTCTAATAAGGATTCTCGCCACTGCACTCTCCATTGAAAGTGCAGACTTGTGTATTATATATTTTCCCATAACTCACACACTAATGAAATCTGGTAAAGTGTCTACTTACGTCAACTACAGAGGGTACATCCAGCTTCTGGTGCTTAGAAGAAACAAATATCATTTTTGTTACTTCAAAAATCACCACCTGTTTAAATCAATGACGTTACACCGACACATCCTGACGTGGGCCTACTGTATATTATATATAATGTGTATGTTTATAGGGATACAGATAGCGAAGCCTTACTTAAAGGAAAACATGCTTTTATTTTGGGTAGGGTACTATTGTGTGAATTGCAGATCAGCTTCTGTAATGGGCCTACTGTATATTAACGCTATGTATAGTTGTAGACCTACTGAAGTTAAGATTGTAGATATGGCAGTCGCCCGGTTATATAATTATGGGGTGGGTTACAATAGTTTGAATTGTGTTTAACTAAGATAAAGCTGGGCCTGTTGTTGTGATAAAAGATATTGCTTGTACTTCTTACTCTACCAGAGAGATGTTTTCATCTACACCTGCTCCACGGCTTTATATTCCTCTGTTGGAGACTGAAAAAAGATACAGAAACCACTGATATTTAATAGATAATCAGGGTTATTCATAAAAGTATCTTATGGTTAAAAATGGTGCTAATTTTTCCCCACCATCAAGTGTTGGCTTTCAAATGTTAAATACATCTGAGTGGGGGCAAAATTAGCACCATTTTTAACCATAAGAACTTATATTGAATCTCCTATATTCAATCCATAGACAGAAATAGGAGATATGAGTGGGATCTGGGTTTTTATAAGCAGTATCGTCTCTCTGTTAAGTGGTCTATTAATACCATTATAAATGATCATTTCTATCTCACTAATGATATTATTAATACCATTATAAATGATCATTTCTATCTCACTAATGATATTATGAACCGTAAAGTCAGTTCTGTGAGTGGTTGTATTCCTTTCAGGAGTAACGATTTTTTGTTTAACATTAATGCATTTGGGATAAGGAAATACGTGGATTCAAATTCCCAAACTTACTGAACCTAAACGTTCCCCTTAAATACCTTGGAATTAAAACTCCATGCAAGGCCCTGAATCTGAAACTCATTAGCACAGTAAAAAACCTATTGTATTGTACTAACATGATTAAATGACACAGTGCACAGATTACACTGTAAGTCTTTACACTATTAAAATTAAAGAGCTGTCTTACCTTATTTGCGCAACAAAATATGTTGACGTATTTAAAATGCTTTTCCGAGCGCTTTTTAAAACCTTTCCAGCCCATCTTTGGAATTACCGTTGGGTTTAAGAGTTTCTTTATTTTTAAAGAAACTCAAAAAAATGAAAACCTTACCCATAATGTCTGTATAACAGTTACATAGTACATAGTATTGGAGGTTGTATAAAGACTCGTCCATCTAGTCCAACCTTTATACCCTAACCCATAATGTCTGTATACAGTTATATAGTAACATAGTATTGGAGGTGTATAAAGACATACACCCATCTATCCAACTTTTACCCTACCCAAATGTCTGTTACAGTACAACATAGTAACATAGTATTGGAGGTTGTTAAAGACTACAACCCATCTAGTCAAACTGTTATACCCTACCCATAACTCTATAAACGTTCATAGTAACATAGTATTGGAGGTTATAAGACAATACATCCACCTAGTCCCACCTTTATACCCTACCATAATTCTGTATAACATTACATAGTAACATAGTATTGGAGGTTATATAAAGACATACGTCCATCTATCTCATCCTTTATACCCTACCCATAATGTCTGCTAACAGTTACATAGTAACATAGTATGGAGGTTGTAATAAAGACATACGTCCATCTAGTCCATCCTTTATACCCTACCCATATGTCATTATAACACTTACATAGTAAGAGTATTGAGGTTGTATAAAGACATACGTCCTCTAGTCCCATCCGTTTTATAAACCCTACCTAATTGCTGTATACGTTTACATAGTAACATAGTATTGGAGGTTGTATAAAGACATACATCCATCTATCCAACCTTTATACCCTACCATATGTCTGTTATAACAGTTACATTGTACATAGTATTTGAGGTTGTATAAAGACATAACGTCCTCTAGTCCAACCTTTATAACCCTACCCATACTGTCTGTATACATTACAACATTCAAAATGCGCGGTATTGCTTTTAGCGATAGTGCACCTTTAATGATTGGTAAAATGATCATTAAATCGAACATTAATTTCGGATCGGTTTATACAATCGTTGTTAGTAATTACGATATATTGTAAATGATGTTATCGTACATTTACGACCCCCATAGAGTCCTATTGGCGAACGTTCGTCATAAATGTGCGATCGTGATCGTACATTACTAACCTGCGGTAACGCTAAAAGCGGATTTTTTTTGGTGATAGTGACATGTTTTTTTAAAAAAGCCAATTCCCAACCTATCCTCAAAGTAGCAGCAGCGGAAGTTGCCAATGAATTTCCTAATTATGTATTATGATTACAGCCTGTCTTCGGTACAATGTCAGGTAGTATCTGCTCATTGTTTGCCTTTATAGTGGAAGCGCAGTGGCAGATTTTGTGCCCCTAAAAGTAAAGAACTATTATACAATAGGATTATTAGTATAAATAGGTCCCATATCTCTAGCACTCGTTTCCTGTCCCACATGCCCCTTACAATGCTTGAAATGACACCTGTTACAATTCAAAATGGCAGTCTTCCTCCATATCCCAACCCAATACACATAAGGAATAGTGATGGACGAACTTACTGAAGTTTCAAACTCCCGAACTTCAGTAAAAGTTTGGCAGTTCGAAACGGACCCATTAAATTCAATGGGAGTGATTTCGACAATTTCTGGATGATTGATCAGCTAGAAGTAACAATGAATTTACTGTAAATGGCTGTGGCACTGGGAAATGGTCTGGGAAACATGCACTGCACCAAAAACTTGTTAAACACTTCTTCTTTTGCAATTGTGTTGTTTTCTGCAAGCTACTCATCCAAGGGTTACCGACCGATACTTTTGAGCGTTAGCGAAATCGAACGATAACATCAAGGTTACCGAAAGTCGAAGGCTACATTCGAGAGTTAGCAAACATACATTCTAGGGTTAGCGAATACTATCCGTACTCGATGGTACGAAACCTATGGACCTTCTGGGTTTGCGAAAACCCAGATACATTCTAGGGTTAGCGAAATATGATCCGTACATTTGAGGGTTACCGAAAACCATGATACATTCGAGGGTTACACGCAACGATCCGTACATTCGAGGGTTACCGAAAACCAACAATACATTCTAGGGTTAGGAAAACGATCATACATTCGAGGGTTACCGAAAACCAACGATCATCTAGGGTTAGCGAAAACGATCCATACATTCGAGGGTACCGAAAACCCACGATACATTCTAGGGTTAGCGAAAACGATCCATACATTCGGGGTTACCGAAAACCAACGATACATTCTAGGGTTTAGCGAAAACGATCCATACATTCGAGGGTTACCGAAAACCAACGATCATTCTAGGTTATCGAAAACGATCCTACATTAAGGGTTACCGAAAACCAACGATACATTCTTTGGCGAACTGCCCTACAACCAAAACAATATTGGAACAACTAGTCCACCCAACCTGCTTCTTACTGTGTTTTATTCTTCCGCTTCTTCGCCTTTGTGACTTGTTGGGCCTTGGCTGCAATTTGTAAGAGGGGAAAAAAAAATCCTAAGCTGTCTAACAAACAGATACTGTTTAAATTGGTTCCTTTGAGGACATTAATAATTCACCATGCAATCATTATCACTGAATATCTGCTGCGATTTAGCTCATAAATATTCCTCTCCGCACATTCATCTTAATATAACCATTGGTAGTGTTCATCTCCCGCACGATGGCTTTTGGGGATCTGAACAGAACGTAAGGGACATTTTTCTATGTGGCATTTCCATAGTAATCTATAACAGATGTGATGGTGGAGAATAACATGGTAGGAGAAAGGGTTTAGAACAGTCATTTTGGGTCACACTGCGCCGGAAACAAGATCGCCCATGGAATCGCATGGGCGATCACACTTGTTAACCTATATAGATTCCATCTGGATCTCTCATTATTACTTAGATCATCATATATATTGTTCAACACTTTTGTAACCTATAAGATCCATCTGGATCTCACATTATTACTAATTCATCATATATATTGTTCAACACTTTGTAACCTATATAGATTCCATCTGGATCTCACATTATTTATCGAGGTCAATAACATATCTCTGACACACATTCCTTTTACCGATCGACAATAATTCAAGCTTCGCCGGCAACTTGATATCAGACCAACTGATTACATTTCTATTTGTACGGAAACAGATTTGTCTGACAAATACGGAACAAAACATCTCAAATAGAACAGGAACAAAAATATCCCAAATCCCCATATGGTGAAAGTCTAATAAAAATGGATTCCAGATTGTTCCATAGCTGAAACTTTGTTTACAAGTAGAAACACTTTCCGAACTCAGATAACTCATCAGCAACAAATCACCATTGGGACATTCTATGGAATCAACTGGCTGGGAAAGGAGAAAATGTGTCCTGGGTTATGACCAGTGACCGTGGATTTAGGGGAACGACCTATAGAGTATGTGTTTAGGGGACGGCCATAGAGTCTGATTTAGGGGCGGCTATAGAGTCTGTGATTTAGGGGACGGCCTATCGAGTGTGTGATTTAGGGACGGCCTATAGAGTCTGATTTAGGGGACGGCCTATGAGTCTGTGATTTGGGGGTGACATTCCTTTAATAGCTGAGCTGAATATACAACCGGGATAATGTTTTTTTTCCTCTTAATTACACCTGGGCTATGTGGTGGCTGTCTGCTTAAACTCCCCATTTCCCTCTTCTAGTCCCACCCACCCTCTTAAAAGACATGTTCACCCCTAAAAGAAATGAAAATTATATTTAGGGAATCCCCCCAAACTACAATCGTTACAAAGATGTAGGGTTAACCTATTATGCAGTGAAATGTTCTCCTTCTTCTCTGTCTCTCAGAAGTTTCCACCATCCTCTCCAAACTTTTTACAAGCTCACACATCACCAGAGTAGCATATAGGGGTGAAAGTATTCAGTCACTGGCTGTGATGTCATCGGTTTTATCTATAACGGGTAACAGAATATTGGGGCAGCATTTTTCAGGTTAGTCTTACAGCTCTCAGATTTCTAACCATTGCAGTTTTGGGGGTGATTTCCCTAAATACATTTTTAATTCTCCCTTTAGTTTAAATCTGCACAGAAATGCATATTACAAAAACCTCTCTGTTGGCCAGCTGATAGAAATGTACATTTTTTCCCAAGTCATATAGGAAGTGTAGAGGTTTAGTGAAATCTATTCCCCCCATCCATGATTCGGCACAAATCCCCATAATTATAGACGGAGCTAAACAGATTGTTGAAAATCTCCCCCAAACCAAAGTACATTTTCGGCTTTCATCTGCGGTAATTAAAACCTTGGCTGATTGCGATATGACAGATGCCGTATGGGACGTAGTAGAATGATCGTTACTTCCAATTTCTTGTTTCTGAGCACTCAGGAGACAGTGTTTGGGAAACGAAATAAATGTTTACATCATCAAGTTATTTCTTTTGATTTTCCTTTTTCTAAAAACAAACGTTAATTGTTTCTCCACCAAAGGAGGGAAGGGCACGTCTACGACCCATTTAGAGATGTGACAATTAGAGGCTTGGGATCACCTGTCTACTGGTCCCCTCCCCATGTTCCTAGATTTACAATTTTAAGTGCAATTCTAAAAAGATTTACTGTTTGAATTAGAAATGTCCTGAAAGGGATGTTCTCCCCACCCAACTAGATAATAAACTATACATTGTGCAATCAAACTCATTGTGTGTACAGAACACTCCTTGTATATTATATTTATACATATGGGGGGAGCTGCATATTGTTTCCCTTAACAGTACAGTAGAGGGTATAGCTTATTGGTTGTACAGAACTCCTTCGGTATATTTAATTTATATATGCAGATACAAACGCATTCTAAGATAAAGACATACCTTTAAGATTGTAATGTATACATACTGCGAAGGACGTGACTGGTTCAAGAGGTTTAGGAGGCCATTTATGTGAAATAAAGAAACCAAGCCATAGAGGTGGGGGGTTTCGACACACCTGTCTGCCATGTACAATGCTCTTTTTAACACCCTTACTCTGGGCGTTCCTAACACCTCTAGCCACTTATTATCACACCCTTACCACTGGCTGTGATATGCTAATTGGGATTTCCAGGGTACATAATTGCCCACAGATTCTTGTACAAGTCATTCGAATTGAGAAAGCCAGTCGATGACTAGCCGAAACGTCTTCAAGAACTACATTTCATGTCCAGTTGATCTAATGTGAATACAACAGATTAACCATGACCTGGATTGAATGAGAACCTCACAAGCACGTTTCCTTAGACAGTACAGAACGAGGGTAATAGCTTATTGTGTGTACAGAACTTCCTTCTCTTTATATTTATACATATGGGTGGGAGCTGCCATATTGTTCCCTTAGACATACGTATGAGGGTATAGCTTATTGTGTTACAAGACATTCCTTCTCTGTATATTTATACATATGGGTGGGAGCTGCCATATGTTTCCTTTAGACATATACAGTATGAGGGTATAGCTTATGTGTGTGTACAGAACATTCCTTCTCTGTTATATTTACATATGGGTGGGAGGTCTGCCATATTGTTTCCCTTAGACAGTACAGTAGGGGGTATAGCTTATTGTGTGTTACAGAACATTCCTTCTCTGTATATTTATATTTGTACATATGTGCAGAGCTGCCATAGTTGTTTCCCTTAGACAGTACAGTATGAGGGTTATGCTTATTGTGTGTACAGAACATTCTATCTCTGTATATTTATATTTATACATATGATGGGAGCTGCCATAGTGTTTCCCTTATACAGTACATTATGAGGGTATATCTATTGTGTGTACAGAACATTCCTTCCTCTGTATATTTATACATATGGGTGGGAGCTGCCATATTGTTTCCCTTAGACAGTACAGTATGAGGGTATAGCTTATTGTATGTACAGAACATTCCTTCTCTGTATATTTATACATATTGGTGGAGCTGCCATAGTGTTTCCCTTATACATTACGGTATGAGGTTAGACTTAGTGTGTACAGAACATCCATCTCTTATATTTATATACATATGGGTGGGAGCTGCCATATTGTTTCCCTTAGACAGTACGTATGAGGGTATAGCTTATTGTGTGTACAGAACAATTCCTTCTCTGTATATTTATATTTATACATATGGGTGGGGCTGCCACATTGTTTCCCTTAGACATACAGGTATGAGGTATAGCTTATTTGTGTGACAGACCATTCCTTCTCTGTATATTTATACTATGGGTGGGGGAGCTGCCATATTTTTTCCCTTAGACAGTACAGTATGAGGGTACAGCTTATTGTTGTTACAGAACATTCCTTCTCTGTATATTTATATTTATACATATTGGTGGGAGCTGCCATAGTGTTTACAGTACATTATCAGGGGCACTTCTAGGGCTTCTGCTGCCTGAGCCAAACTTTTCAATGCTGCCCTTGATTAATTTCCAGTGTTGCTGCAAAACTGCTGTGTTTTAAAGTGGTGAGTCTTCAGCAGGGCCCTAACTACGCAACAGCCTAACCTTTTCCCTACACAAACAACTAAAGCTATCCAAATATATAAAATGATTTTAAATAACACATATCTGTTTCTAAGGAAAATCCCTTTTTTTCTTGACCGGTCAAGGGTAAAATATTTTTTCCCACCGCCGCCTGTCTGCCCCTTTCTTCTAAGTGCAGGGGAACTGCCTGAGTCTCACTCTGCCTAATGGTAGAAGTGGCCATGACTCCACACATTTCTTATCTCTAGACATAAAGAGAATTCAGACACCACCAATAGTAATAATTATTTTTTATTTATTGATAAATTTATTATCATTTGTAGATTATTGTTGGTCCAGAGCAGGTGAAAGACCCTGTGAGACAACATGGCTCCAGAGGAAAAAATCCCTTCCTGACCCAACTGCGATCAGATATATTCTCCTTGACCAACTTGGAAGAATCAATTTCTCTGGGAATACATTGCATGTAGCTTGGGTAGTTCTCCTAGCAAACCGTACAGCTGGGGTCTTTACACTTTTGACAGATGGAGGAACAGGCTAAAAAATAAAGGGATCTGTCCAGATTCGGCTCCTTGTTTCCATCTTCACCCCATCCAGTAAAGCCTCTCTCCAGTTTATTTTCCCTTTCTTTATTGTGTCGCGGGAACGTGCTAGTTGATCCGCCTTGTATTGTATGTTGCTCTCCTAGATGGGTCTTTCTTATAAGGCAAAGGTCCCCGTATAGGAATCCTACCAGATCTGCTTTTTACATCTGCTGCCACCCCATCTAAGTTGAATTCTTTCTTGTCTTCCCGAACTACTTTCTTAATTACTGGCTGAGCTGGGTACTGGGGGATTGTGTGAAACGCTGCTTCCAGCCTTAGTCAGCTCATGGATCCGGCGAATACCAGGCAGTGAATTTTTTTTGGTTCATTAAGCTTCTCAATCAGTTGTGCCGTAACTTTACCACCAGTGTTTTTGGCTGGCAGAGTATCATTTATTAAATACATAGGGAGTCTGGCAGTCTGGGTGGTAGGGTGAGGACTAACTTGTGCCAATGGGGCCTTAGGCTGTGACCAAACACATTTTGGGAAATTCTTTGTTTTTTCATCCAACAGACTATTGTCCGTAAATTGTCCGTTAATCTGTCAGTCAGTAAGATAGGTCGAGATTACCGGTGTTAACCTGCCTGTAAGCATTGTGGGGAGCGACCCACATTTTTAGCTGAATTTTTCAACCAGATTGTCCAGATAAATTGCCCGGTAGTCTGCCAGCCGTCAAGGACAGGGTCCAGTTTTGTTGGATATGTTGCACTGAGCCTGACATTGTCAGATGAATTTCAACCAAATTAGTTGAATATTCAATTAACCGGCTGGCACATTTTGGGCGATCGTGCCGCCTTCAATTGGCTGCTTGTCATTTGCTCCAAATATTGGCAGTGCCAGAAGTTTTTTCAACCACAACTATTTTCTGGAAAATTGACCGGTAGTTTGTCAGTTGGTTTGGACGGGTCAAGATTTTGGACACGGTGCACTAGCCTGAACATTTTCGATGGAACCTGCTGGCACATTTGGGCGATTGTGCCACCTTCAATAGGCTGTGTGACCAGTTGCTTCCTTAAAATATTGCCATCTTTGCAGGTTTTTTCAACCATCAGACTATTGTCCGATAAATTGACGGTAATCTTTTGGTTGGGAGGATAGGGGGAAGTTTGTCTCGTGATAATTGGACCTTAGGGGCTTTTTTTTTCTTGTGAGCGAACCTTTTTGGCTGATTTCTCTACTAAATCGGTTGGAAAATAATTTTGACCCTTTCCCAATTTTTGGGCAATTGTGCCGCCTTCATCAGGCTGTGTGATCAACTGCTCCGATATTCGGCAGTGCCACCGATTTTTCCAACCGTCAGACTATTGGCCCGATAAATTGACTGGTAATATTTGTGTTGGAAGGATAGGGGAAGTTGTCTCGTGTTAATTGGACCTTAGGGGCTTTTTCTTTGAGCAACACCTTTTTGGCTGATTTCTCTAACCAATCGGTTGGAAATAATTTTGAACCTTTTCCCAATTTTTGGGCATTGTGCCGCCTTCAATAGGCTGTGTGACCAACTGCTCCGATATCTCGGTATTGCCACCGATTTTTCCAAACGTCTGACTATTGTCCGATAAATAACTGGTAATCTTTTGGTTGGGAGGATAGGGGGAAGTTTGTCTTGTGTAATTTGCCTTGGGGGATTTTTTCTTTGAGCGAACCTTTATGCTGAATTCTCTACCAAAGCGTTGGAACATTTCAAACCTTTTGGCAATTTTTGGGCAATCGTGTCGCCTTCATAGGCTGTGTGATCAACTCAACTGCTCAGAAATCTCGGCATTGCCACTATTTTTTCAACCGTCAGACTATTGTCCGATAAATTAACTGGTAATCTTTGTGTTGGGAGGATAGGGGGAAGTTTGGCCCGTGTTAATTGGACCTTGGGACTTTTTTCTTTGAGCGAACTATTGGGCTGAATTCTCTACCAAATCGGTTTGCAAATGTTATTGAACCGTTTTGGCAAATTTTGGACAATTGTGCTGCCTTCACTAACTGTGGGATCAACTGCTCCGAAATCTCGGCAGTGCCACCGATTTTTTCAACCGTCATACATTGTCAGATAGATTGCAATGGTAATCTTTTGGTTGGGAGGATAGGGGGAATTTGTCTCGTGTTATTTTTTTTTCAACCGTCAGACTATTTGTCAGATAGATTGACTGGTATTCTTTTGGTTGGGAGGATAGGGGGAAGTTTGTCTCGTGTTAATTGACTTAGGGCCTTTTTTCTTTGAGTCTATTCAGGCCTATTGTCTGTAAAATTGACTGGTAGTTCTGTCTGTTGGGACAATAGGTTCAAGATTGACCGGTGTTGACTGGCCATAGGGCCTGTGCACTGTGCCTGAACATTTTTTCCCGTTGAACTGTCAACAAATTGGTGTAAATTCTGTAGAATTGTTGGCGATATTGGCTGCTCGTGTTTCCTTCAAAAGACTGCGTGATCAGTTTCCCTGAAATATTGGCAGTGCCACCGGTATTTCCAACCAACAGACTATTGTCCAGTAAATTGACCTGGCATTCTGTCGGTCTGTCTGATAGGTCAAGATTGGCCCGTGTTAAATGGCCATTGGCACTGTGAACTTTGCCCGAACACTTCCTGTCAAATTTTAACAAACTTCTTTTAAAAAATTTCTGAAAATATTTTCTCCCAAACTTCAGACAGTGCCATATTTCCTGTATGAACTCGCCACAAATCTTGTTCATACTACTAAGGCTGCTGCGGTTTTCCCATCATTTTGGTGAGCTCTGGATCATATGAGGGGGAGTTATGGGCTGTGATGATGTCGCGAGGAATTCCTCTCTCTCCATCTCTGCAAAAATGGTTGCATGCAAATGATGGTGAAGTGGGAGCAGCTTCGTTATATAGTCTGTGTGGGATCACCAATGACATCATCAATGACATCACAGCTGTGGTATCAAATTCATTCTCACTCCACTAAAAAAAAACTCCCCGTATTTAGGTAAGAATGGTACAATCCTGAACAGTTAATTAATATTGAGATTGCATTCCATTTAACTAGATTTCAAATGTAACTGTCCAAAATGCTTTCCTTTCGCCTGTACAGCTAATGGTGCGAAAGGGAAATAATGTGAACATGGAGAGACAATGAGCTCCAGATAAATGTAACCCAGTGACATGAGATTTATAGTTAGGATGTGTGTATGGGGGGTCAGTTATGGTACAATGGTGACATTATAAACCCGCAGTATCGCTTTTTAGCATATCGGCGGGTTAGTGTAATTTACATCGCGGTTTGTAAATTAGGATAGTGAACGTACATTTACGACCAAATGTTCGTTTAGTAACGAACGCTCGTTCACATAATACCGTACGGTAGTAAAGTACCACAATGGTATAATATGGGGATCGTAAATCTCCGATCGGTTTAATCATCGTAAATTTACAATAGTGATCGTTAAAGTCACGGTATCGCTAAAAAGCGATACCGCGGCTTTATAAATATGGCCCCATGTGACACATGGCAGGGGGAATAACAGTAAAGGAGAACTGCGCAGGGGGCAGGGAACATAAGGACAACACGCTGGGATCCATTGTAGGTTAGGGAGGGGTCAGGTAGAAACAATGAGCTCCCGTCAAGGTGTCTGCAAGGGGAGGGGGCTCGCTAGATGATTAAAGGGGGACAATGAGAACGGTTTTTGTCTTTCCCACCGATTGGACGAAGCGATTTGCGTTCACACCAATCATTCAGAGGTCACAAGGATGCGCCTGGGTGTTTAATTTTAGAGGGCGGAATGTGGTTTATCTCCACCCCCTGGGATGGTGCCAGAGATTTGGGGCCCACATGGCAACACTGAGCAATGCGGTCAGGATGCACTGGGGAACCTTGGAAGGTAACGGATAAGCGGATACAGACATTCATGGGTAGGGTATAAAGGTTGGACTATGACGTATGTCTTTATCAACCTCCAATACTATGTTACTATGTACTGTTTATACAGATATTATGGGTAGGGATATCAAGGGTTGGACTGATGGACGTATGTCTTTATCCAACCTCCAATACTATGTTACTATGTAACTGTTTATACAGACGTTATGGGTAGGGTTTATAAGGTTGGCTAGATGGACGTAGTCTTTATACAACCTCCAATTACTATGTTCTATGTAAACTGTTAACAGACATTATGGGTAGGGTATAAAGGTTGGACTAGATGGACGTATGTCTTATACACCTCCAACTATGTTACTGGTAACTGTTATACAGACAGTAATGGGTAGGGTATAAAGGTTGGACTAGATTGACGTATGTCTATATACAACCTCCAATACTATGTTACTATGTAACTGTTATACAGACATATGGGTATGATATAAAGGTTGGACTGATGACGTAGTGTCATATACAACCCTCCAACTATGTTACTATGTAACTGTTATACAGACATTATGGGTAGGTATAAAGGTGTGGACTAGGTGGACGTATGTCTTTATACACCTCCATACTATTTACTATGTAACTGTTAACAGACATTATGGGTAGGGTATAAAGGTTGGACCTGATGGACGTATGTCATTAATAACAACCCCAATACTATGTTTACTGTATACTGTTATACAGCTTATGGGTAGGGTTATAAAGGTTGACTAATGGAACGTTAGTCTTTATACAACCCCAATACTATGTTACTAGTAACTGTTTACAGCACTTATGGGTAGGTATAACAGGTTGGACTAGATGGACGTACGTCTTTATACAACCTCCAATACTATGTTACTATGTAAACTGTATACAGACATTATGGGTAGGGTAATAAGGTTGGACTAGTAGACGTAGTCTTTATACAACCTCCAATACATGTTTACTATGTAACTGTTTACAGACATATGGGTAGGGTATAAAGGTTGGACTAGATGGACGTATGTTCTATAATACACCACTCCAATACTATGTTCTATGTAACTGTTATACAGACATTATGGGTAGGTATAAAGGTGGACTAGATGGACGTATGTCTTTATACAACCCTCCAATACTATTTACTATTAACTGTGTACAGACTTATGGGTAGGGTATAAAGGTTGGACTAGATGGACGTATGTCTTTATAAACCTCCAATAACCTTGTTTACGTATGTAACTGTTATCAGACCTTATGGGTATAGGTATAAAGTTTGACAGTGACTAGGTG
>JAACNH010001683.1:43241-61643 GCA_019447015.1 Hymenochirus boettgeri | reverse complement strand
GGGATAATGTATCCCCTACTGTAAATTATAAGGATATTAGAAGTCACTGAGGAGTTCTGTGTCTATATAAAGGTACAAGGACACAGACTGAGTTATACAGGGAACTCCAGGTACCACTCATATATTATAAGGGATAATGTATCCCCTACTGTAAATTATAAGGATATTAGAAGTCACTGAGGAGTTCTGTGTCTATATAAAGGTACAAGGACACAGACTGAGTTATACAGGGAACTCTGGGTACCACTCATGTATTATAAGGGATAAAATGCTACATTAACTTACTCGCTACATCCCTGGCTGCTGTTACAGGGAATAACACATACATTTCTGCAGTCTTTATCATTATATGTCCAATGTATCAGCCCATTTCAATGTCCCCCCAGGAGACTGGATATTAAAACCAAATTCTGGATCTTTACCAAATGAAATAAGAATGAACCCAGGAATGAGTGGCTGGAGCCATGTGAGTGTTTCAATAATAAGATAACCAGGGAACAGTGAGGAGAGAAAGGAAGGAGCAGGACAGGACCGCCCTCTCACATTACAATGGGTCCTATTGGCAGATAAACAAATAAGGGGGGTTAACCCTCTCCGTGCCGGGGGCACTAACCACAAGGGGGAAATCCTTTCAGATAATCTGTTACTGTTTGTGCTGCACAATTTTCTCTCTTTACACTCACTTAACGCTCATTGGCTCTGTCCCCTGTGTGTTAGTGTGTCTGTGACGGTAAGTGTGTGTGTGTTTGAGGAAGTGTGTGTGCCTCTGTTTGTGTAAACACTTTCCCCAATTCCTATTCAGGGCTGGGCTAATTATTTTCAACATTAGAGACAATTTGACCTTTTCTGAGCAGCCGTTAAATGACGTTCCATAAAGCGAAACCCCTAGGGACAAAGGCTACATTCCCACTGTGTCTCCTCCCACACAGTGCTCAAGGACACGACTGAGTTATACAGGGGAATCCAGGTACCAATCATAGATTATAAGGGATGAGGAGTTCTGTGTCTATATAAAGGTACAAGGACACAGACTTAGTTATACAGGGAACTCTGGGTACTACTCATGTATTATAAGGATAATGTATCCCCTACTGTAAATTATAAGGATATTAGAAGTCACTGAGGAGTTCTGTGTCTATATAAAGGTACAAGGACACAGACTGAGTTATACAGGGAACTCTGGGTACCACTCATGTATTATAAGGGATAATGTATCCCTACTGTAAATTATAAGGATATTAGAAGTCACTGAGGAGTTCTGTGTCTATATAAAGGTACAAGGACACAGACTGAGTTATACAGGGAACGCTGGGTACAACTCATGTATTATAAGGGATAATGTATCCCCTACTGTAAATTATAAGGATATTAGAAGTCACTGAGGAGTTCTATGTCCATATAAAGGTAGAAGGAAATGGAAACTTCAAGGTGATTTCCAATATAATATTTAGATAACAGGGACATTATTTTGTAAGGTTTCCGTTTATAAGGATGGATTTTATATTACACTAATATTCCAGGCTTTGTGTATTTCATTCTGTAACTATGTTACCTCTCTTATTAGAACAAACTTCAGACCTGTCATAGAAGGAGGCTTAGCATGGCGTCTATCTGTCCAATCACGTTCCTGTTCTTTCTGGTTCACCTGCAGTTTGGTAGGTCAGAGATTATCACATGACTGGCTATATTCTGGATTAGGTAAAACCTACTGTATAGTGACATTACTCCCTGGTAGTCATGGTGGGAACCTCTTATCTTTCCCAGCATTAGGTCTGAGCATGCTCAGATGTCATGTCAGATGGGCAGGGGGAGGACTCGAGCAGAAGGTTCAGGTGATGTCACTAAAGCTCAATATATAAAAAATTGGGTTGTTGTATATCCATATTAAAGTGCAACTAGAGACCAAAAATATACATACAAAGAGTCAGCTTCTAGGTCACACAGGAGAAGCTGTCAGCTCACGTAGCCCAATAGGAAACTACCAGTAGGTTAGGACCCAGTTAAAGAAAGCAAGGAGGGGAATGACGTCACTGGAAATACGTTCCCCTCCTCCTCAGTTGTGAGCTGGTTTCGAGAAAACCTTTGCATGCTCGTTACAATTGAGGAGCAACCCCATCTCAGAAAAAGTAACCCCACGCATTCACACAGCAGCCAATGGGAATGCTGCAAACTTCAGCCAATAGCAAAGCAGATCTCGCCAACCAACCGGATTGCTCAATTTTCATCAGCAGAAGTCAAATTAGAACAATACCACAAAACCGCGAGTAGACGGTGCCTGCACCGATACATTGATGGACGGAGAATAAATTGATTTTGCCGACCAGCTTAGACTTCCTGGTTGGTTACTGGTGATGTGATGTTGCAAACCGAACATTGGGGGTGATGACAGGCAGATCAAGGCCTACGGAGGAGTTTGATTGACGTAAAGAGACCAGGAAGGGAAGGTTAAGAATGGGAGGTATAACTTTGGGGTGAAATATTGTTCAACTTTTTTAAAGTATGGACGTATGTCTTTATTCAACCTCAACTACTATGTTACTATGTATGTTACTATGTATGTTACTATGTATGTTACTATGCCATTATCGTCAGTAAGGGGTGGGGAACACATGATCAAAATTTTTTGAGACATGGCCCTTTAAATGTGGTTGTTAATTCCCGATACGGTGCAGAATTTTACAAACGCATACCGGTACTGGGGGTATCCTCCAAATCACCCATACTCTACCACATCAGCCAATAACAGCCGACCATTAAGTACTGGTAACTACAAGTACTTTACAGACACAGTATTAGCAGACGGTTTAAACCAGCAACAAGAAATTCGGACCAACATATACAAACTTACAGAAACACACACACAACATTCTAACACAAGCAAAGATACAAACACACATTGATCTAAGTGAATATACACATACAACATGTGTTTATCTCTGACCTACGTCTTTCCCATTTTTCTACAGGTCAGGCCCTGGAGTGTATAGTATATACAAATCACTGGAAACCGTATTCTCCACCAACACAGAAAAACCTGATAAACGAAGTGTGTAAACCAATCACCTTTACATATCGTGATGTCTATGTATTTAATATACGTAAGTATTGTATTGTAATAATTAATATAATAATAATAATAATAATAATAATAATATAAGTAATAATAATAATATAAATAATACTAAAAAAAAATAATATAAGGGATAATATAACGTGTGATAACCACAGAGATATGAATTCTCTAATACATAATGTCACTGCGGGTGTGTCTTCCAAAGGTAATCACCTATCTGACACACCCTCCAACCTACACCTGTTGGGGATTGGTTGGGGGTAAATTATTTGCCCCCCTTTTCCTGGGGGTAGATAAGGTGCCACACAGCTACTGGAGGGAGCCCCTGATTTACATCTTATGGAACATCAAAGTGGATTACAGTGAATTACCTTTAAGGAGCCAAGGAACTCTTATCAAATGGACTTGGACTGTGACCAGCATATAAGTATTTTCCCTTTTATCCCTTTATTTTACTGTTCCTCGTTTTTATGTCTGTTTATTAATTATTTTTGTAATCACTATTGCACCGATTTTGTTTTTCTTTTATTAAACGATATTCTATAAAATCGTTAAGCTGATTCTCCTGGTGTCTAACAGAACCAAGTAACAATCCTGTCCTCTGAGATGCTACGTAGAGTAACTAAGTAACAATCCTGTCCTCTGAGACGCTACGTATAGTAACTAAGTAACAATCCTGTCCTCTGAGACGCTACGTATAGTAACTAAGTAAGAATCCTAAGACAGTTGGTGTCGAACCCCCCCACCTCTATTTAGGCTTGGTTTCTTTATTTTCACATAAATGGCCTCCTTAACACCTCTCTTGAACCAGTCACGTTCCTTTGCCAATATGTTAATATTACAATCTTCAAAGGTATTTCCTTTATCCTTAAGATGCAGGTGGGGTGGTGGGGGGTGGTCGTCGCCGCGGGGGGTGAGGGTGGGTGGTCGCCACTGCAGGGGACGAGGGCGGGGTTGACGGGGGTGTATGCCCCACTGCGCCCCTTCGCAGCGGCGACCACCCGCGGCGAGGTGGGCGTTCTTCCCGGGGCGTATTCCCCGCGATCCAGGGGGAATCTCAGCCATTTTTGACACCTTCAAGGTGGCGAAGTAATACGTCCGAGATTAGCTATGCGTAACAGTTACCGCCGCTTTATCAATAGAAGCGGCGGTAACTGTTCAGATAGGCGCGAAAAGTTAACAAACCTTTATAAATATGCCCCAATATCTTGCTAGCTCTAGCCGTTGCTACCTGGCATTGTTATCTGGTAGATAACAGCTAAGTCTGTTATCTACCAGAACCCCCAAATCTTTTTCCATTACAGATGCACTTAACACAGAGTTATTTATGGTGTAGGGGGCACAGGGATTATTAAATCCCAAATGCATCACCTTACATTTATCAACATTGAATCCCATCTGCCATTCTATGCCATTGTGATAATCTATCTAGGTCTGCTTGCAGCACTTGCACATCATTGGAAGTTTCCAAAGTTCTGCATAGTTTAGTGTCATCAGCAAACACAGAGACCTTGTTCCCAATGCCCCCTTCTAAGTCATTTATAAACAGATTAAACAGAAGTGGCCCCAGTACAGAACCCTGAGGGGCCCCACTTAGAACTTTACCCACATAGATGTAGCTCCATTTACTAACACTTTCTATTGGCAGGGCACAAATTAATCTATTTCTACATTACATCTAAACTTGCATTACGGGAATCTCTTATTTCCATCATTCATTCACCAGTGTAAATAATTCTGGTGATTAATAAGAAAATCTACAGGGACAATGTTCCTGGCTCCACCGTGAATATAGAAGCAGGTCATTCTGGGTCCCTCATTTGACGGGGACACTACAACCCTCGGGGGAGCTCTGAACACGCTTAGCTCACTGCAAAAACCCCAAAACCCGACCAAGAGTTGCCCGTCACTTATATATATTTACCATAAACCATCGGTAACGGCCACCAGGTGTGTTAAAGGTACACAAACCTACCCAGCATGCACAGCTGTACAATAAATCTAATAATAATGACCGTTCATTGGTTACCACGTACAGGTAGGAATATAACAGGATACAATAGAATATATTAAACTGGTAAAACGTAGCGTCTCCGAGGCAGAGTTCCTTAGTTCTAATTAGAGCAATCAGAGATTCAGCTAACGATTTGAATATCATTTAATTATAACAAAAACAGTGCAAACATATAACAGACAAAATACAACACAAGCAACAGTAACACAAAATGGGATGGAAAGTGAAAGTAATACTTAATGTCAGTCCTTAATTTTCCAGGATGAAATGAAAGAAGTAGATCCGTGTAAGATGGAGTCCAAATTTACCGACCCTCAAACTAACTCTTATTAGTCCGATATTAGATGGTAATGGAGAGCTAGCTCTTTGGGTTTCAGAGCCATTTTCATACCCCTGGACAGGGTGTAACCGGATCACCACGCCCAATCATAGAAAGGTGTGGGTTGAGCTAGAGGAGTGTAACACACTCCAGGTGGTCTCCCTGACACACCCACAAGGTAACTATCCCTGCCAAATCCCATATTGCGACGGGGTAACGCGCCATAGCACACCAACTCACAAATCCGTATCCAGGGCGGTTACCTTGATCTGTACATACCAAGTTCTATATGGTTATTGTGTATTGATCCGCCGCGGATTTATCCCGTTCGCGAACGACGTTTTTATCCGGATTTTCTGGATTTCCACCTTCCGAACTTCCGAACTGCGGATTTCTCGCATTTTCGAGGATTTTTTTCATTTAATGGAATTTAATTTTTCGAATTTTCTCGAAAATTGGCGGATCCTCGAGAGGACTGGATTTTGCGAAGTTCGGACATCTCTAGCATTGATCCATAAACCAAACAAAAGTGTCTCTGTCGTGTTCCACACCAACTAGACCGTGGGTGTTCGGATTCCCATGAAACGGCTTTCGCTCCTCATTCCACTGTTAAAAACAGTTCATATAAATGACGGCGACAGAGAGAGATGAACCCTGATATATGTTTTGCTTTCCACATAGTTATGAACTGGGATATGGATTCCAGGGTTGCTAATTAACCCCCCAAATAGTCTGTTTGCACCTGGGAAATACAGTCTGGAAACACCGGACGTCCCTTCATCCTGCTAGACCTAACCACGTTACCTGTTGGTATGATTAACCAAATACACAAAATACCTTGTGCAGACAGAAAATTATATATTTAAGGGTCGATCATATACAATAATACAGATCATACATGGCATAGAAACATTGTAACGAGACTGAAGCCTCTGAACTCTGACGTTTGGGTCTAGAGAGAGATGGAAAGTTTTCTACCAAATCTCATAAGTTTCATTTCCTTCTCGGTCCTTCACACCTGCCAGACACATCATCTAGTTCCTCTTCCTAAACCCACCCTGGTTACTTGCCTCATTTCTTCCACAGCAGGTTGGTCAGAGGGGATTATTCTCACCCACCATGGCAGTGGTCTACGCTGACTTGAGGTTCGCACGGTCTACACAGGATTCATGTCAAACTGGTAACACAACTTTATTTCCATTACAGTCATGATGAAAGTGATGATATTGTGTGTATAGAAAGAGGGCGGGGTGTTTCATTAATTCAGGGTTCTATGGCAATCTGATTGGTTGAGACATCTTACTCGTTTATGATAACGATACCGATCTTTTATAAATAGGGCCCTTAGAGTGATGTTAATTTACTGAGTGTCTTGTCTGTTCTATTAATAGGTCTATATGGCCCAAATTCAATCTACGAATCTGTTAGAAAGTGCTTCCCACATCCTAAAACATGTCTATTCCAAATCTACCCACCCATTCTTTAGATATTAGATTTATACATTGATGAGATTCTAGGAAAGGACCTGTCAGTCAAGAAGAAAATTAGCATATCTAAGCACCTCCCTCAGTGCAGTCCCTCTGATCTGGCAATTAAATGTATATCCTCTAATAGTATAAACAGGTTATCGCATGAAAACTTGCTGACTAATCTAAATCACTGTTTAATCCTGTGCAGGGAAATCATTTCTCCGCGTCTATAGAGCTTTGCATAGCCGGGAAATAATAATGTTCATAGCTCATTATACAGACGGAATGATTTGCATAATATCTGCCCCTTTCAGTTGCCTACATTCCAGGGTCAGTAATAACATAACAGCGTAAAAAAGTGAATTGCACAAGCACTTTTTTGGACCTTTTTTTGTATGCTAAAAGCACTGTGTACACCAGGGGGCGCTGGTGATGTATTTATATAACACAGGCAGATATAGAAATTAAAGCAGCAGCACTGAAAAGGATGGGTATTGTGGACGACAGCAGGTTAAAGGTGGGGTCTGGGGGTGTAGTGACCCTTTAAATAAGATGATGTGTCTGTGTTGCTATTATAAAGTAGGGACTATATGGTTAATCTGAGGGAATTAACCCTTACTATGCACCCAGTAGACAGGAGGGCACAAGTTTCACTTTCTTTTTACAGATTTTTCCCAGGTCTATGGAGAATGGGGGGTCACCTATGAGAATGTGAAATCTCTGAATGAACCGGACGGAGGTACAAACTTCTCCATCCCAAGGAATCGGCTGCAGGGTAAGAATTTCATTGCCCGGTATTAACCGTATCAGTATAGAATGGAGCAGCCCTCGTATCGCTGGCCAATAAAGGTCACGGGTCAATAACATGTGACTAAGAGACTGGCCAATAAGGGATCCATATGTATTTATTTATCATACTTCTCTGGATGAGTCACTAAATCCCATTGGTTAACACGGTGCAGATATATAATTCTACCCCTAGTGGGCGCAGTTTGAGCAGCTTAGAAGGGAGCTAACTGACCCATTATAGGGGGAGAACATTCAGGTTGATGGATTTTGTGCTGATTTGCTGGTTCATCTTTCCTTTGGTCTTTGTATTGACTCCTAACCCTGACCCTGATAAATACCATTTTGTGGCCCTTTATTGTGTTCTTTCCAATGCGTTTTGCCACCATAATAAATCACCCCAATAGTGTGGGCTGATTCATCCTTTTCCATTTGTCCATCCCGCCTGGTTCCTTTATAGTTACGGGCTGCGTTCTTCCCCATTGTTAATTCATACTTCGTATTTTAGGTTTCTTCTCTGATCACTCTCGTTCCATTGCGGCCTTTCTACTGATCATGTGCCTCGTCTTGCTGGGAGTGACCATTGGATTATCCGTACACTGTAAGTAGGACCATTGGACACAAGGTAGCCAGAGATACGGGTCATCTGGAGGTCTAATTAGACATTGGGAAGACAAGCAAGTTGACATTGGTTAGTAGGGTCCCATGGGATACTATAGTGGATAATGCACCCCCTACTGTAAATTATAAGGATATTATCAGACTGTTCCGCCCATTAGGGTCCATAGCAGGGGTAGATTATATGGAATATTATCCCATGGTGGTGGTTTGTTCAATCTGTAGACAGGGAATGGGACATTGCTCCATCGAGGAACAAGAACAGAATAAACACCAATTACCGGTAATGACTGGGACATTGGACAGTGAAATAGATAAAGGGAATTAACCTTTAATATTGCTCTTTTATCAAAGACATTTATTATTTGATAAGAATCCCCTCTACCCACCCTTATCACAGTCTTGTTCCTTTCACATAGTGGGAAGTTTTGTAGGGTAGCCAATTATTATTATTGTGGATTTATATAGCGCCAACATCTAACATAGCACTTTACATTGACATGTATACATTCACATCAGGCCCTGCCCCGAAGAGCTTACAATCTAAGCACATTTATTTGACACATACAACCTATCAGTATGTCTTTATGATAGTGGGGGAAACCGGAGTGCCCGGAGGAAACCCACGCAAGCACGGGGAGAACATACAAGTGCTAACCACTGAGCCATCTTCCAACCTTAAAGGATGTCCACGTGTCCTCTGATATGACCTATTAGTGAACAATGCACCAGAGAGTTCATTGTATGGCCCATTAATATATTTGTATAAAGTTATCATATCCCCACGCAACCGCCGCTTCTCCAATGTAAACAGCCCTAACTTGTCTAATCTGCCTGCATATTCAAGCCCCTCCATTCCCCTTATTAATTTAGTTATAACTTGTCTAATCTGCCTGCATAGTCAAGCCCCCCCATTCCCCTTATTATTTTAGTTATAACTTGTCTAATCTGCCTGCATATTCAAGCCCCTCCATTCCCCTTATTAATTTAGTAATAACTTGTCCTATCTGCCTGTATATTCAAGCCCCTCCATTCCCCTTATTATTTTAGTTATAACTTGTCTATCTGCCTGCATATTTAAGCCCCTCCATTCCCCTTATTAATTTAGTTATAGCTTGTCTAATCTGCCTGCATAGTCAAGCCCCTCCATTCCCCTTATTATTTTAGTTATAACTTGTCTAATCTGCCTGCATATTCAAGCCCCTCCATTCCCCTTATTAATTTAGTTATAACTTGTCTTATCTGCCTGTATATTCAAGCCCCTCCATTCCCCTTATTAATTAAGTTGCCTTTCTCTGAACTGCCTCAATTTCCAAGATGTCCCTTTTGTATATGGGATTCCAAAACTGCACCGCATATTCCAAATGAGGCCTTACCAGTGCCTTGTAAAGAGGGAGAATAATATTTTTCTCCCTTGAATGTATTCCACTCTTTATACAAGATAATACATACCATAGTAATTGAGGTGGAATAAAGACACATCCATCTAGTCCAACCTTTATATCCTCATCTTTAACCCTACCTAACAGTTGATTCAGAGGGGGGAAAAATCAGCTCAAAAAAGGGTGTCTGTTATCTACTAGAACCCCCAAATCTTTGGATCAACTGTTAGGTAGGGTTCATGGGTAGGGTGTAAAGGTTGGACTAGATGGACGTATGTCTTTATATATATATATTGAAGTTTATTAACAGGCTACAAATATGCATAAACAATAAACTTGAAACAAACAATACAATACATAGCATATTGGCTTTTGGGCATAAAAATAAAAAGTCTCTTTCCGAGAAGAAAGTCCAGTCCAAAGGAAATAAAAAGTCTTACAGCAGACAACAAATATAAAAACAATCTTATTTCAGATCTTTCTTAAAAAGTAACTAAAATCGATCTCCAATGAGATATAAAGTAAATTCAACTCTTACATCAGAGAAAAAAGAAACAAAATAAAACCGAGCCCGCCTACCTACACTCTAATATAACTAACCCTGTCACCTACCTACACAGATAGATGATGAGGGGATAGACAACCGTTCGCACTATCACGCAAATAACTTAAAATATCTTACAGCAGAAAAAAGGAAAACATAAGTTTGACTTGTTCAAGTTTATAAACCACATTTATTCCAACATCCATACAACGAGACAACAAGGAAACAAAATATTAAACCTAACATTACAACATATTAAAACTAACATTATAACATATTAAAACTAACATTATAACATATTAAACCTAACACGAAAAGAAACATCAAAACAAGAATCGTTTGGCTTCCGTAGAAACCTACTAAGGATACATTCTACATTCTAATGCACTTAGACACTTGAGAGGGCAAAGTGTAAACTACTCACCCTGGAATGCATGAGCCCAGACATAAAAACACAAAGGGCCTAGGGCAAAAAAAAGGGCAAGTGATAAGACAGGGAAAAACCACCACCAAGAAACATCAGGACCCCTCAAGGGGGCTCAAGGTACAGGCCTCTCCACAGAGTTGACCATCTCCCTTCACTCATCCTCTGTTTCTCCAGAGCCTTCACCTTAAACAGTTCCCTCAGGATGTTGGAAACCACCACCTCACAGGAAAGGACTTTATGCCTAATTGAAATTTGGCACCGTGCACTCCACGTGTAGAATTTTACTATTGTGCTAACTAGAAATAAGGTGCTTAACTCAATACTTGCATGCCTTTGAGACACCCCATAAGCCCACCCCTGGTATGACATACCTGAGAGGCAGGGGATAACCAACTTTCTGGACACCCTTTTGTAAACTTCTATGTTAAAAGGACAATTAAGCAGGAAGTGGTCCATTGTTTCCTCAAGACCACTGCAGCTCTCCCGGGGACACATTCGGTCATTGCGGCGCCTACTTATCACATTGCCTCTTACATAGAGTTTTCCATGGAAGGAACGCCAAGCAATATCCCTAAACTTCGGGGGAACCCTGGGGGACACCACTAAAGAGAGCCCTATACTCAATATATTGCTTGGGCAGTCTTTTAAGACCAGCGGCTCATGGAAATAGGAAGACAAGACCCTCTGGTCGATGGCCATCCTAGGTGAGGATCTAATTTCTTCCATTCCCACTTGCCACTTCCTCATGGCTTTCAGGGCTCCTGCCACATAGGAGGGGAGAGGACCTCGATGATTCCGCAGACTCTTTACCAAGCCGCCCTTCATCCAAGACCCAAGAAATGGAGTGACCCAGCTCTTAAAAATCTCTACCCACAAAGGAGGCTTCTCTTCAAGGAGGTTTGCAAAGTTGTATTTAACAAACATGTTCACAAAGAACACGACAGGGTTGAGCATGCCCAACCCTCCCTCCTTCCTTTGCCGGTAGGCGACAGTCCTTTTGATTAGGTTCAGTTTGTTTCCCCATAAAAGCAGGAAAAACAAACTATTGATTCTTGCATAGTACTTCTCTGGCAAAAGGCACACAGTACTTACATATACTATGTACTATGTAACTGTTATACAGACATTATGGGTAGGGTATAAAGGTTGACAAGATGGACGTATGTCTTTATACAACCTACGATACTATGTTACTATGTAACTGTTATACAGACATTATGGGTAGGGTATAAAGGTTGGACTAGATGGATAGTATGTTTTATAAACCTCCGATACATGTTACTATGTAACTGTTATACAGACATTATGGGTAGTAGGGTAATAAGGTTGGACTAGATGACGTATGTCTTATACAACCTCCGTACTATGTTACTATGTAACTGTTATACAGACATTATGGGTAGGGTATAAGGTTGGACTAGATACGTATGTCTTTATAAACCTCCATACATGTTACTATGTAACTGTTATAACAGACATTATGGGTAGGGTATAAAGGTTGGACTAGATGGACGTATGTCTTTATACAACCTCCGATACATGTTACTATGTAACTGTTATACAGACATTATGGGTAGGGTATAAAGGTTGGACAGATGGACGTATGTCTTTATAACCTCCATACTATGTTACTATGTAACTGTATACAGACATATGGGTAGGTATAAAGGTTGGACTAGATGGACGTATGTCTTTATCAACCTCATACTATGTTACTATGTAACTGTTATACAGACATTATGGGTAGGGTAAAAGGTTGGACTAGATGGAGTATGTCTTATATCAACCTCCGATACCATGTTACTATGTAACTGTTATACAGACATTATGGGTAGGGTATAAAGGTTGGACTAGATGGACGTATGTCTTTATACAACCTCCAATACTATGTTACTATGTAACTGTTTAACAGACATTATGTAGGGTATAAAGGTTGGACTAGATGGATATGTCTTTATACAACCTCCAATACTATGTTACTATGTAACTGTTATACAGACATTATGGGTAGGGTATAAAGGTTGGACATAGATGGACATATGTCTTTATACAACCTCCAATACTATGTTATATGTAACTGTTATACAGACATTATGGGTAGGGTATAAAGGTTGGACTAGTGGACGTATGTCTTTATACAACCTCCAATACTATGTTACTATGTAACTGTTATACAGACATTATGGGTAGGGTATAAAGGTTGGACTAGATGGACGTATGTCTTTATACAACCTCCAATACTATGTTACTATGTAACTGGTATACAGACATTATGGTAGGGTATAAAGTTGGACAGTGGACGTATGTCTTTTAACAACCTCCAATACTATTGTACTATGTAACTGTTATACAGACATTATGGGTAGGGTATAAGTTGGACTAGATGGACGTATGTCTTTATACAACCTCCAATACTATGTTACTATGTAACTGTATACAGACATTAGGGTAGGGTATAAAGGTTGGACTAGATGGACGTTGTCTTATACAACCTCCAATACTATGTTACTGTAACTGTTATACAGACATTATGGTAGGGTATAAAGGTTGGACTAGATGGACGTATGTCTTTATACAACCTCCAATACTATGTTACTATGTAACTTTATACAGACATTAGGGTAGGGTATAAAGGTTGGACTAGATGGACGTATGTCTTTATACAACCTCCAATACTATGTTACTATGTAACTTTATAACAGACATTAGGGTAGGGTATAAAGGTTGGACTAGATGGACGTATGTCTTTATACAACTCCAATACTATGTTACTATGTAACTGTTATACAGACATATGGTAGGGTATAAAGGTTGGACTAATGGAGTATGTCTTTATACACACTCCAATACTATGTTACTATGTAACTGTTATACAAGACATTATGGTAGGGTATAAAGGTTGGACTGATGGACGTATGTCTTTATACAACCTCCAAACTATGTTACTATGTAACTGTATAAGACATTATGGGTAGGTAGGGTATAAAGGTTGGACTAGATGACGTATGTCTTTATACAACCTCCAAACTATGTTACTATGTAACTGTTAACAGACATTAGGGTAGGGTATAAAGGTTGGACTAGATGGACGTATGTCTTTATACAACCTCCAATACTATGTTATATGTAATGTTATACAGACATTATGTGGTAGGGTATAAAGGTTGGACAGATGATGTATGTCTTTATACAACCTCCAATACTATGTTACTATGTAATTTAACAGACATTATGGGTAGGGTATAAAGGTTGGACGATGACGTATGTCTTTATACAACCCAATACTAGTTACTATGTAACTGTATACAGACATTATGGGTAGGGTATAAAGGTTGGACTAGATGGACGTATGTCTTTATACAACCTCCAATACTATGTTACTATGTAACTGTTATACAGACATTATGGGTAGGGTATAAGGTTGGACTAGATGGACGTATGTCTTTATACAAATCCAATACTATGTTACTATGTAACGTTTATACAGACATATGGGTAGGGTATAAAGGTTGACTAGATGGACGTATGTCTTTATACAACCTCCAATACTATGTTACTATGTAACTGTATACAGACATATGGGTAGGGTATAAAGGTTGGACGATGGACGTATGTCTTTATACAACCTCCAATACTATGTACTATGTAACTGTTATACAGACATTATGGGTAGGGTATAAAGGTTGACTGAGGGACGTATGTCTTATACAACCTCCAATACTATGTTACTATGTAACTGTTATACAGACATTATGGTAGGGTATAAAGGTTGGACTAGATGGACGTATGTCTTTATACAACCTCCAATACTATGTTCTATGTAAAGTTATACAGACATTATGGGTAGGGTATAAAGGTTGGACTAGATGGACGTATGTCTTTATACAACCTCCAATACTATGTTTACTATGTAACTGTTATACAGACATTATGGGTAGGGTATAAAGGTTGGACTAGATGGACGTATGTCTTTATACAACACTCCAATACTATGTTACTATGTAACTGTTATACAGACATTATGGGTAGGTAAAGGTTGGACTAGATGGACGATGCTTTTATAACACCTATACCATGTTACTATGTAATGTTATACAGACATTATGGGTAGGGTATAAAGGTTGGACTAGATGGACGTAGTCTTTATACAACCTCCAATACTATGTACTATGTAACTGTTATACAGAAATTATGGGTAGGGTATAAAGGTTGGACTAGATGGACGTATGTTTTATACAACCTCCAATACTATGTTACTATGTAACTGTATACAGGACATTATGGTAGGGTATAAAGGTTGGACTAGATGGACGTATGTCTTTATACAACCTCCCATACTATGTTACTATGTAACTGTTATACAGACATTATGGGTAGGGTATAAGGTTGGACTAGATGGACGTATGTCTTTATAAACCTCCGATACCATGTTACTATGTAACTGTTATACAGACATTTGGGTAGGGTATAAAGGTTGGGAAGATGACGTATGTCTTTATACAACCTCCAATACTATGTCACTATGTAACTGTTATACAGACATTATGGGTAGGTATAAAGGTTGGACTAGATGGACGTATGTCTTTATACAACCTCAATACTATGTTACATTGTAACTGTTATACAGACATTATGGTAGGGTATAAAGGTTGGACTAGATGGACGTATGTCTTTATAAAACCTCCAATACTATGTTACTATGTAACTGTAACAGACATTATGGGTAGGGTATAAAGGTTGGACTAGATGCGTATGTCTTATACAACCTCCAATACTATGTTACTATGTAACTGTTTATACAGACATTAGGGTGGGTATAAAGGTTGGACAGATGGACGTATTCGTCTTTATACAAACCTCCATACTCTAGTTACTATTAAGCTGTTATAAACACGATTATGGGTCGGGTCATAAAAATTGTTTGGAACTAGATGGACTATAGTCTTATACAACCTCCAATACTATGTTACTATGTAACTGTTATACGATATTATGGGTATCGGTATAAAGGTTGACGTAGATGGACGTAGGTCTGTCTTTCAAATGCCAATTACTATGCTACTATGTAACTGTATACAGACAATATGGGAAGGGTAAGAAGGTTGGGACTAGATGGACGTATTCTTTAGACAACCTCCAATACTTGTCATGTAACTGTTTATACGCACATTATGGGTAGGGTACTAATGTTGGGACTAGTGGAGTATGTCTGTTAAAACCGCAAATACTATGTTACTAATAGTAACTGTTATACAGACCTTAGGGGTAGGGTATAAAGGTTGGAACAAGGGACGTAGTCTTATATAGCCTAATACTATGTTACTCTGTAACTGTTATACAGACATTATGGGGCTATGGGGGGTATAAAGGTTGGAACGAGATGGATCGTATGTCTTTATACAACTCTCAATACATGTTTACTATGTAACTGTATATCGATACCTTCATGGGTGAGAGCTAAAATAAGGTTGGGACTAGATGGACGTATGTCTTTATACAACCACATACTATGTTTACTATGTAAAACTGTTATACAGACATTTATGGTAGGGTATAAAGGTTGAACATAGAAAAAAATGGACGTAGTATCTTATACCAACCTCACAGACTATGTTACTATGTAACTGATTATACAGACATTATGGTAGTGGTATAAAGGTTGGACTAGAGGGCGTATGTCTTTATATAACCTCAACCCATGTTACTATGTACGTTATACAGAATTATGGGTAGGGATAAAGTAGACTAGATGACCGTAGTCTTTATACAACCTCCGATACTTGTTACGATGAGACTGTTCTACAGGAACATTAGGGTGTAGGGTATAAAGGTTGGACTTAGATGGTACGTATGTCCTTTATAAACTCCAAACATGTTACTATGAACGTTTGTATACAGGACATAGGGGTAGGGTATAAAAGGGTGGATCAGATGGGACGTATGTCTTTATACAACCTCCAATACATGTTTACTCTGTAACTGTTACAGACATTATGGGGTGGGTATAAAGGTTGGACTAGATGACGTAGCTATTAATAACCTCCATACATGTTACTATGTAAACTGTTTGACAGACATTATGGGTAGGGTATAAGGTTGACTAGAGGACGTATGTCTTTATTCAACCTCCATATACTAGTGTCTACGTGTAACCTTTACTACAGACCATTATGGGGTAGGGTATAAAGGTTGGACTAGATAGGATGTATGTCTTTATAAACCTCACATACCATGTTACTATGTAACTGTTATACAGAACATATGGGTAGGTAATAAAGGTCAATGACTAGATGGAACGTATGTCTTTGTTAATACATCCTCCAATACATGTTACTATGTAGCTGTTTATACAGAATTATGGTAGGGTAAAAGGTTTGGAATAGATAGACTTATGTTTTATACAACCTTCCCAATACGTATGTTACATGTACTGTCTAGTACAGACATTATGGGTAGGGTATAAAGGTTGGATGATGGACTATGTCTTTATACAACCTCCAATACTATGTTTACTTATGTCACTGTTATACAATCTTATGTGGTAGGTAATAACAGGTGTGGACTAATGGCGACGTATGTCTTTATACCAACCTCCAATACTATGTTACGATGTAACTGTTATACAGCATTAGTAGGGTGTAGGTTTAAGATGGATATGCTTGACACCCCTACTGTCTGACGAGTAATGGACAGTTTATGTACTTTAACAACGGCATTCTAAAACTAAATGAGATTACTGTATTAATCTAAGATCTGGTATAATCTCAGATGCGTTATGGAGTCAGGAGTAATTAATCCCCCCCTTTTTAGCATGACGGTGTTTTTTGCAACCTTCCTACGTGATCAGAACTGTTATTAGTCTAAAAAAAAAAAAAATAATGGTGGGTACTTGTGGCAATGTTTATATTAACCTTTTACTAATACTATGACTATGTTACTATGTAACTGTTTACAGACATTTGTGTAGGGTATAAAAAGGTTGGACTAGATGGACGTTGTCTTTATACAACCTCCAATACTATGTTACTGTGTAACTGTTATACAGACATTACTGGGAGGGATAAAGGGTTTGGACTAGATGGACGTATAGTCTTTAACAACCTCCAATACTATGTTCTATGTAACTATTATACAGACATGTCGGGAGGGTATAAAGGTTGGACTAGAATGGACGTATGTCTTTAGACAACCTCAATACTAATGGTTTTACTATTACTTTCATACAGAAATTAGGGTAGGTAAAAGGTGTGGAACAAGATGCGCGTCTGTCTATACAACCATTCCATATATGTTACTATGTAACTGGTTATACGACATATGTTAGGGTATAAAGGTTGACTACAGGGATGTATGTCTTTATACAATCCTCCAATACTATGTTACTATGTAACTGTTTATACGAACATTATGGTAGGGTATAAAGGTGGACTGGATGGACGTAGTATTATCACACATCCAATATCTGTTTACTATGTAAAACTGTCTTACAGACATTATGGGTAGGGTATAAAGGTTGGACTAGTGGATCGTATCTTTATACACACCTCCAACATATGTTATACTGTAACTGTTATAGCCAGACATTAGGGTGTAGGGTTATAAGGTGTGGACTTAGGATGGAGATATGTTTAACAACCTCCAATACTATGTTTACTTAACTGTTTATACAGACATATGGGTAGGGTATAAAGGTTGGACTAGATGACTGTCATGTCTTTTACAACCTCCAATACTATTACTCATGTACACTGTTGACCAAAGACATTATGG